>APFE031530347.1:33914-69889 GCA_000404065.3 Pinus taeda | reverse complement strand
TATGGAGGTGGAATGGAGGTGACATGAAGGTAAAATGTGAAGATATAAGTGAATAATGGAGTGAAAATAGGGACGATTTTGAGGCCCAACACAAAGAAAAGCACATACATGTGGGAAAACTTATTTTTGGTCCATGGCATTTAGTTTGTTATATTTGGACCTATGGTTTTGGACCTTGGTATTGTGTCCGAAGTGTTGAACCTAGGTATTGGGTCACTAGTATTGGTTCTAAATGGCCTTGGACCATGGTATTGAGTAAGGCCTAAGACTATAAAAGGGGAAGGAGATCATTAGGCAAAGGCAAGAGAACTAAAGTATTGAATATCTTATGAAGAGCAAGATCTAGAATTGGGTTATGGTGCATTGCTGGATCTGAACCAAGGAGGAACCTGAGTGCCAAATGATGGATAAGTTCTATTAATGGGTCAAGATCTTGAGGCATGAATAGTAATATCATTGTGTGATTTTTGATCTCTTATAATTGGCGCATGATTAGATCTATAAATCGGATAATCTGGGTATAACTGATGTCTGATTAAGTGAAAAGGGTAAATTATCTTTTATAGATCTGTACGCATGTTCAACACATCAGAGGCATGTATACACGTGGGTTCAACAAGTTAAGACAACGTATACGCAGGTTGGCCTTAATACAACTACGTATGTACGTAGGTTTCTGCATATTGAAGTAGCGTATGTTTCATGAAATCTATTTTAGCTACTTCTATTTATTGCTACAGTGTTCTAAGTTCAGAATTGGTGTCTGGTTACTGTGATTGATTTTTGGTTACAACATTCTGAGAAGTGATTGGTTGATTCAGTAGTGGTTTGTACAAAGGAGATTGGTTGATGCATATATGCTTGATGGTTAATTGATGATATTCATGGATGCAGTTTGAAAATTTATGAAACGTGGTCCCTGGAAGAAAAGAGAAGGTTGTAGCCTTCTGTAGGTCAGCACCTACGTACTAGTACCTCAGCTAGTACAAAAGCTAAGGGGGTTGTAGCTCCCTTCTAGGAGAAGCTGGAGAAGGATAGAAGGTTGTAGCCTTCTGCAGGTAGTAGCCTGCGTACTGGTATAAGACTGCACCAGTACAAAATCATTGTACAAAGAAGTTTCTAACTAAAAGAAGATAGAGACAAATTGTAGCCGGTGGTTTTCACCCACATTGGGTTTCCACCTTACATCTTGGTGTTCATGTGTGTTTCTTATGTGTGATGATTTGTTCTGCTTTACTGCTCCTGTTTACCGTTCATATGGTTAATAATGTTCTAATGCACTCATTAAGAAGAAACTAACCGAATTATAAGTTTACTGGATATACGCTTGTTGCATTACACACAGTTGCATATACATGCGGTTTTCCTTAACTGAAGTGGTGTATATGAATCTGAATATGGAAATGAAAACGTTTTATTGATTTGATAATACTGATTCACCCCCCCTCTCAATATTATTTTCAACAAAGTAAGAAGATACAGTGCACTACACTTCATCAACTTACCACTCAGTTGATAATTTATGCAAATCAATTTAGGACACTAAATTGACTAAACAACATCTACTACCTAGCTCCCAGGATCTAACTACTTGGGGATGATGACTTTCCTGAGCACATGATTAGTAAGTTTCCTTATGGCATTCATAATAGGGGCATTTGTTTTCCTCCTCCCTAGACTTCTAATACATTCCTCTTTGATGAAATTATTTTGAATAGGAGCATCCTTGATGGATTGAAGGAGAGGGATATTGACACGCATATTTTTCCATTTTTTCAAAAGTTCATCTTCTTCCTGGGTGTGCACTTTGTGAGTGGTCAAGTTGTCATGATAGGGAGGTTTAGTTTGGGTGACTTGAGGTGTGGTATATTCCTTCCCTTCTTCTATATTTTCTATTGGAGAAGATGGGTGATCATCTATAATGAAATTCCTAGACCTAAGGTTCATCTCTTGAATTTCTATAACATAAGTTAGATAGGTGGTTTCTCCAGTATAAACTAGTTGAGTCTACTTATTGTTGGAATTTGGATTTGGTTGGGCATGCATATGGGGCTTTCTTGGAGGATTATTTTTGGGTATTTTTGGCTAAGGAGGGGAAGAAATCAAGAATATTGGTTGGGCTACCTGAGGTCTCCATCCTGAAGATGAATTACCCCATTGAGGTTGGTGGTGTGGATATGGATGAAAGGGAGGAATAATATTTTGGGTGGGATAAGGCCATGTAGTGGGCATATACCAAGTTGAACGCTTCAGAGGACAACAAGGTTGAACATGTGCATTGTAATTTGTATTGAAAGGAGAGTGGTAGTTCATATCTTGTTGAAACTGCCTAGGGCTTGTGGCCTCTTTTGATTAACAAAGAAGAGTTGGTCCATGCTCCTTTCTGCTACTTGGTATACAACTTTCAAACCTAGTAAATATGGAAATTTGTAAATGGATTGATTTTCCTCACATACATAACATATTTCTATGACATCTAAAGGGCACTCCTTCCTAGGATGTCTTTTAGTGAATTTAGGGAAAAATATAGCTAAATCACTTTCTTCTTATTCTTGTTTCCTCTTTATCTGTAGTGTATCTATCTTTCTAGGCAAGGTGTGTAAGATATCGATATGTAGGACCTCTAGAATACCTCCTACCTTATTTTTAGTGATTATGAAGGAGGAAGAGGGACTTACCAAGCCTTTGTTTTCTCTACATATTTTTCTGGCAAGTTTGGAATGACATTAAAATATTATTTTGGTATAATCATAGCTAAGCTAATATGTCTCCGTTGGCCAATAGGTTGAGTGTTTCCATTAGTCCTTCTCTGAATCCTCATAGTAAAACTAAATTCAAGGAATCTGGATCTAGAGTGTAATTGTGCGCTCTTCTATAACTCAACTAAAACCTTTTCTCAAAATATTCCAGAAAACCATCTATGCGAGTCATTTTCGAATATCTTGTATCTAGTATCTCTTGCTTTGCAATAATCTTGGTACTTAGTGTTGATGGATTCTTGCATCTACTCCCATGAACTGATGTTACCCCTAGATAATCTCATGAACTAATGAAGGGATACATAGCTAAGAGTTGAATGGAACAAATTTGAGCTTATTTTCATCAGTAGTGTAGTCATAAGTCGTCCAAACTATCAAAAACTCAAACCTAAAACTCTTATGGATTGATGTTTTTCATACTGGATTCTCCATATTTTTATCTAATAGGGAATATGAATTCGTTAGGTTGCCTATATTCAGCCATGGTATTGGTGTGCCATGAAGGTATTTCTCCTTCTGTAATCTCTTAAGAGATCCTCACTTGCTCACCTAAAAGGGACTCAATATTCCTTGTGGACAGGGTTGGAGGTTTGTAGTCAATAAAAATAGGTTGAAAGTTAGTGGAAGTGAGGATTTTTATAATAAAAAAATCAATTTTTATCCCTAACTCTTAAAGGAATGAAATAAAACAATATATTTTTCTGTTTTTATATTTTTTTTGGATTGAAAATGCTAATGCAATGCCATTTTTCTATTTGTGAAAATGAAGAATGCCTAATGAGTTTTTTTTTTTTTTCTCATAAAGTGAAATGAAATTAGGGGTAGATAAACTAAGGAAGTAAATAATACCTACTTTGACACCTCCCTGGAAACAATGTGAAAAAGTGATGGCACTCAATATTGTAGAAACAATGAATGCAACTCGCAAGGGTGTCATATTTAATTGTCAACCCAATGTTTTAACAAATTTAAAAGGGTTCAAACTTTGTGTGTAATATGTATTTATTTGTTTCCTTTGATAATTTTTTGTTGAAAACAATGCTAGTACTTGGAGGGGTGGTGAATCAATATTAAGGCTAGTTTTACTTTTTTCATACAATTTTAAAACTTCATAATCATCTGTGTGAATAATCAAAAACCAATTATAATAGCATTACATGAGTAAGTCAACACATCAATTCAGACCATGAGAAATATACATATTAGAAAACAAGGTTTAACGTGGAAACACTTCTGGAGAGAAACCACCAATTCTTGTTTGACATTTGATGTAAAATGAGCTCCTACTATATTACATCAAATTGTTTGTAAGCCACCACTCACAGGAAGCACCAACAACCTTTGATTGTTTGCTAGCACCCACTAACAGGAAGTACCAAATTTTTTTCTTTTGCAAACACTTCATCAACTTACCAGAAGCACCAACTTCATGGATCTGTTGCAAGCACCAACTTGTAGCTTAGATTTATGCAAGTGCAAACTTACAGGAATCACCAACCCGTAATATCTACTCATACATCCACTCTGATGGAAGCACAAAATCTTTGTATGTAGGCTCCAAACCAAGATCGATAAGGAAAAATCTTCTCACTATAATTGGAAACCACTTCACCTAATTCCAACTCTTTGTTATCCTTTTCATCCTTCACTTTTCTTAGCTCACACAACACTTTATTTTCTGCTCACTTTGCAACAACACACATATGCAACACAACTCTTGGTCATCATACATTTAGCATCTTAGTCTCATCCTTCATTTTTCACATAGGCACACTCTCAACCTCTCTCTGTAGCACAAAGACTCTTGGCCTCTCACAATAGGTCATCAACGCACAGAGCTCTACACTCATCTCACTCAACAATGATGCATTCCCCCTCTTGCTCAATTGAAATCATGGGTTTTGTTCCTCTACTCCACAAAGAATGATGTTATCTCTACTTCCATCAACACTGCCTAAGAGTGTAGTCTCAACATGGATATCCATACTATTGTTTTGTCTATTAACTTTGCCCACTACAATAGTATTAATTGTAAGAATGGCCACCTGAGTGTTTCCCATAATAAGTATAAATTCTAAGTTAAATTGCATGGTACAACATGGCTCCCCATACTAATTAATTGCACACAAAACACATAATGTAACTTAGGCATGTCTCTATTCTTCTATGATCAAATTTCTGCATTCAACGATATTTGTAGAAATTTTTTGATATAATTACAACTGCTCAAGATTAATCTAAATCAAGAGACACAATTCTACTCTTCTGTTCTGCAGAAATTAATTCATAATTTAGAACAACATTATAAAAAATGCATCAATCACATACATAAGTACATGGATGTATCTATGGGAAACCAACTCATAAAAACCCTTAAGCCTACTTGCATTAATAAGATCAATAGAGAATCTATTACAATTGCTAGCTCCAACTCGGATCTCAACTTGCAAAAGAATAATTGTTCTTTCTACTGAATGCAAAGCTCTAGCCCAGAACTAGTCAATATATCTCCCCACTAGAGCACCTATTGCCTTGCGCAAATCTTGAGGAATGACCTCAATTCTTTAGGAATTTACTCAAAATGATTGCACAATTCCTGAGGATTGACCATTGAGTGCATGCAACACCTGTATGCTCAAGAATAGTATACAACTGATGTTACACTATATCTACCATGGATGATAAATTCGAATTCCTTGGGTGCATGAGCTATTTTTTGTTGATTTATCAGTTAACTGGATGCTCTCTGAGCTAGACTATTGTCCGACTGCACAAATGACCTCCAACTAGTTCTATTAAATGTTAGAACTAGTTTAATTTAGTACAAGTAGAAAGAATTGAACTATATAGCTATAAATTATTAATCACACATGCATAACTAGACTCTAAACCCTCTAACTTGAATTTAATAAGCTAACGGAGTGATAAGAGCCATGTCACACTAGTTAACTACCTCCAAGTTTTCTACTGATTTGGAAATTTCAAATTTTCTCAATTTGACCAAGGCTAAGTGAAATTGAGCCTTTCTTACTACACTTCAAAACACTCCCTCTTAGCAAGAAAGGGTCATCAACCACCCCTGTCTTGCACCTGTGGAATTTGAACTTCCCTCTTGAAAAAGCCATTTTTCGAGATGTAATCATCTTGTTCCTCTATCATAATGTACTGTGGCAACATTATCCTCCTCTGCGTAGAGTCCTGTAAATGATGATACCAAATATCTATATGTTTTGATCAATCATGAAATACCATATTCTCATAGAGCTTACTACAAATCTGATTATCACAATAGATCGGAGTTGGATCCATATCCTAACCAAACAATCCCATAAGTATCTTTGTCATCTAGATCGCCTCACATGTTGCTTGACTTGCAACCATGTATTCAGCTTCTATTGAGATGAGCACTATTAACCTCTATTTCTTGTTGTACCAAGAAATCGTTGTGAACACAAAACTAAAAAATTCTGCTTGGTGTACTCTTTCACTCAGATGGACTCCCTTCCCAATATTCATTTGTGAATCCATGCAGCTTCACCTCCTCTATCTGTCTATACCATAATCCATACTAGATAGTGTCTTTGAGATACCATAAGACATGCTTTTCCACCTTCCAATACAATTTCGTTGGACCAACAATAGGTTGGCTTAGCTGGTTAACTGGATAGCACATATTTGGTCATGTGTTCAAAAGATACATCAGTGACCACACTAGCTCTCGGTAAATGGTATCATCAACCTCTTCATCTGAAGTGGCATTCTACTTCCTCTATTTGGTCGCTAGATGTGTCTCCATGGGCTTACAACTCTTCATGTGATATCTCTGCAGTATCTCAGTGGCACACTTTCCTTGAGACACAAACAATTCCCCATCACCTCGCCATATTTCTAGCCGAAGAAGTAGTATATGAGACCCATGTCTTTCATCGCAAAATTCCCTTGCAAGGTCCTCCTTTGCAGGAGTTGATTAACTTATCATCACCTATAAGTATTAAATCATCAACATATAAAAAAATGATAAGAAATTTAACTTCTACCAAAATATGATAGAGGATCACATGCGCTTAACTTTTGGTGTAGCCAAATCCACTAAGATAACTATTAAGCCAAGTGTACCAAGCTTGGGGGTGCCTATTTGAGACTATACAATGCTCACTAGAGTCTGCACACATGAGACTCCCAATCAAATGTCACAAACCCTTCTAGTTTCTTTATGTACAATTCATCCACAATAACACCATTGAGAAATATTGTTTTTACATCCATTTGGTGCATCTTCCACCCCATCTGCATAGCTAGTGCAAGAATTGATCTAATGAATGAATATCTTGCTACAGGAGCAAAGGTTTCCTCATAGTCAACTCCTCAACTTGAGATAATCTTTGGCCACAAATATCGCCTTGTACTTCTCTATGCTTCCATCTGCTGCTTGCTTAACTTTGAAGATCCATTTCGAACCTACAAATGATTTTTTTGCTAGGCTTGGGACCACTTCCCAAACATTGTTCTTCATGATGGATTTGTATTCTTCTACCATTGCATCAACCCAAATTGGTTGCTCAACTACTTCCTCAAAAGAGGATGGCTTAGTATCTACAAACTGTGTCATTATAGCCATATAGCCAATGTATCTCCCAGGTGACCCCCTTTTCTTGTGTAAACTTGAAGGAGCTCCTACATTCTCTCTTGCATCTTGCACCAGTATTCCATCTTCCCTAGTTCTTTTTCTACCTTCTATGTGGTTCTGCTTGAGTGAATGTCTCCACTCTTTCTCCTCTCTTCTCATTCATTTTTTATTTCTCCACAACTTCTTGATCCTCCTCCCTTAGAGCTAAAAGCTCCTCTTATTGTAGATTTGTAGCTCCCTCTCAAGAGAGTATCTCAATTCTTTCTCCTCATCAAACTTTACATCCCTTCCAACAACTGTCATTTTGAGGGAAGGTAAGGACACTCGGTACTTGTGTGGAGCTTCAGTGTAACCCACAAAAACTCCCAAATCCATTTTTGACTCAAGTTTCTTCCTTGAATCTTTGGAGACATGGGAGTAAACATAGGCTCCAAAATTTTGAAATGAGACACATCCAAAATTCTCCTCGAGAAGGCCTCCTCTGCCTCGAGTGTAATCTTACCAAGAAACTAATGAGGAGTATGGTTCTACAAGTAGATTGCTATGTTACATGCCTCTATCCATAAATGTAGTGGTAGGCCTTGTTCATGTAGAATAGCTCTCATAGCTTAGAAAATTCTCTGGTTCTTTCTCTTAGCTACCCCATCCTACTGTGGGTTATGGGGAGCTATCAATTCTATTTGAATTCCTTCGTTGGCACAAAATTACTTGAAGTCATTCGAAACACACTCACCTCCATTGTCACTCCTAAGAGCCTTAACCTTCTTGTTAATATCTTTCTTAATTAATTCCTTGAATTATACAAATTTTGAGAATTTCTCATTCTTCTTCTACATGAATAAGATCCAATACTTTCTTGAGAAATCATTAATAAAAATAACATAGTATTTATTTCTATAAGTGGAGGCTATCAAGAAGGGTCAACAAACATCAGAGTGGAATCTCACCAGGACTACATTTTTTTTGTTGTCTTGATCAGGGAATGTTGTTCTACATTCTTCCCCAAGGTACACCCCTTGTGGACATCCTGCTACTCAAGTGATCCTTTAGGGATGCCAATGGTCATTTGCCACATAATTTTAAGGGCGTTTTGGTGAAAATGACTAAGTCTTCTATGCGTATGTCACCAACATCTTGACTTTTCACTTTCTTTGTTTTACTACTTAATGCAACACAATATTCCACATCAAGTTTGTACAGTTTCTTCACATGAACCCTGATCTAATTCACTTCCCTAGTATCTATGTGTCTTCGAAAGGCTTTCCTGTTACTGAAAAAAACATCATAGCCACGATATTCCAAAATTGCTACAAAGATGAGGTTCTTCATTAGGCCTGGTACAAATATGATATTTTGAGGCAAAGAGGGGATCCTGACTCCCTATTAAGGTTACTGTACAAGTATCAGTAGTAATTTACCTTCCATCATCCCCATTCTCAATATGAATCTAGATATTTTTCTCCTCTAGGTCACTGAAAAACTCTCTACACCCTATCATGTGGAATGAGGCACCTGAGTCCAAGTACCACACACTCCCCATCATAGTTGTAGCCATGCATATGAGTAGGGTGAAGTCTAACTATAACTGTGAAGCCAATGCTTCACCTTCTGCTCCTCTTGAGTTCTTCTTGCTAGAGTTTTTTTGTGGACACTTTGTAGCACAGTGCTTGAATTCATGACACTTGAAGAATTTTATTTTGCAAAAGTGTTTCTTCTTGACCCTTGGTTGGAATATGATTTGGTTTGATATTTATTCCCTTTTCCCTTCTTTCCCTTCCCAACAAATGCAAAATTATCTTCATCCTCTCCCTTGGATTAACCTCCATCTCTTGTATTTCTCCTGATTTCTTCTTGTACCAAATCAAACCAAAGTTTTTCCAATTCAGTAATTTTTCCCTTCCATTCAAAAGGTCTTGGTAGTCGTGCCAATATTTTGGAAGGCCTAAAAGATCTAGGCTCACCAGGTCATCCTCTACAACATTCACATCAACCCCTCAAAGTTCATCCCACACTCGTGTAAATATGGTGATATACTATGGAATAGTATCATTCTTTTGCATCTTAATGTTTCAAAGTTTATCTTTGAGGGCTAGTTTTCTATTGTCACTATTATTCATGAATAGCTCACTCACATTGCAAAAGGAGTTTCCTTTCCATGAAAATTTGAGACAATGTGGTCTCTCACTCCCTTTGGGATTATTCCCCTTGCCTTGGCTACATCTTTCTTCCATTGGGCTAGGTTTTGGGCAACAACTGATCCTGGTTTTGGAATGTCTATCTTGACATAATCCAACAACCTATTGCAATCAACCACTACCTCAATGCGATCCTTCCAGATAATGAAATTTGAGTTGCCTTCAAAGGCATACTCTAATCTTAGTTCATTAAAGGTCATTTGTCCAACTCTAAGGAAATCCTATTACACTGAAGCTGTAAATTTGAACCTCATGAGGAACATCTTCAAAACTCTTGTTCTAATGTGAATCCTAAGTAGATACCATGTAGAAATTTTGTGATAGAATTGCAATTACTCAAGAAACTAATCTAAATCAAGAGACACAATGCTATTCTACTACTCTATGGAAATTAATTCACAATTTAGAAAAACATTCAGAAACATGCACCAATCACATACATAAATGCACATATGTATCTATAGGAAATTGTAAAAACCCTTAAGTTTTTCTGCATTAATCAAATGAATAAACAATATATTACAATTGCTAGCTCCAAGCCTTAGTTCAACGTGCAAAAGAATAACTATTCTCTTTTCTTAAGGATAAGATCTGACCCAAACTTAGTCAATTTATGCTACCACTCTAGCTCCTATTTCCTTACATAAATCCTGAGAAAATTGGTCCCTATTATTTAGGAATTTCCTCCAAAATGATTGCAAAATTCCTAAGGATTTATCATTGGTTACATGCAACACTTATAAAATCAAGACTAGTCTACAATTGATGTTACACTTCCTTGTAATTTACACCACAACTAAACAATTCGAATTCCTTGCATGCATGGGCTATTTTTGGTTGATTGATTAGTTAACTAGCTGATATTTGATTTAGACTATTGTCCCACTACACAATTTACCTCTAATTAGTTCTATTAATTGTTATACCTAGTTTAATTAAGTACAACTGGAAATAATTGAACTCGTTTGCTAAATTAGAAATTGCACAAGCATAACTAAACCCCAAGCCCTCTAACTCAAATTTACTGAGCTAAATGAGTGATAAGATCCATGTCACACTAGTTAACTTCCTCCAAGTTGTCTATTGATGTGGAAGTTTAGAATTTTCTTAGTTTTACCAAGGCTAAGTCAAATTGAGCCTTTCATGCTACACTTCTCAAGAACCTTATCCATTTAATTCTTTATAAAATGCCAAAAAGTTCAGGGTTTGCTTGTTTTTATTCAATACATGATCCATGAATTCATTTTGCACATCGTGTTCCTTACTTCCTTGCACGGATACATCTTAGCAATTATATTTGAGTTTAATTGTCAATTCTAGTTACCAACTCATTCTCATGCTCAGAGACCCTAAGTTCCTAACCAATTGCCAAACCATTCAATCCTTCTCCCACATTATTGTAGCGATTCCAAATATGGCTAATGGCCAATTTTTGTGTGATTACCTAATATGATTGTACAAGCCAAAGCACCTGAAAATTGGCCTCTTAAACCCTTAATACTATGCATAATGACCACTTCCTTGGTCACTTATGGTTTAACCACACCTTTGCAACATAAGCTCCATTCCCTTCGTCTTATTGTTGCATGACAACTATATGCTGGTGCTAAAATTTTAGTCCCCAACATTTTCCTATGCACCCTTCATCACATAGACGAATAAAACTAAGTTTTCGCACTTGTGTTTGGCCCCCAATGCCTTTAGTCTGATGACATAATATGCACACCCTTATTTTCCTATAGGATAACCCATGGAGGATGACGTGTATTGTCGGGTCCCTCTAGAGCCTTGGCTATTCTCCTATTAGTTGTTTCTTTCTTGTGCTGGCCCAATGCCTAGTCAACCTGTTTCTTCCTCCTTTGTGATGTTCATAATCTATCTACGTCTTCCTTATGGGATGAGTTGTCCTAGTGGGACCTACCCAGAACTCACATCAACTAATGATATGCCTACTGGTTGAGTTGGCTCTGTCAACTCAATGCCCAATTAGCATACTAGTTCTGTTGCGGCTCACTCCAAAATCGTTTGGGCTCCGGCTAGTGGGATGACATGATGTTGATGTCACACAAGCCACATGTTTCTTCTAGAGTGGTCCACATGTCACCTGAAATTACCCATTAGGCCACCCAAAAATGTTGAATCTACCTACCACATGTCCCTTGTATTGATGTCATGTTGATGTCATCAGCAAACAATACAGTGTTGTTATGTGCCTTCCATGAGGAGAGAGGTGAAGTGTCCCGTGCCTTATGTTTTATGAAAAATTCATTTGTTAATTTTTTCAAGGGTCCTAGAAATTTATTTTAAATATTCCCCACTCTCATTGGTTGCTTCCCTCCCAGTTGTTCATGTCCACATGTCCTGGCATTTGTATCCCAAGTCTTTCTCCTTCAGACCCCTTAAAACTTTCAGGGTTAGACCTATGAGCTTGCTAGTTGGGTGGCCCTCCCTGCTTTAAAGCCTTTGTCAATAACCACCCTAGTCACCTACTCCACTTATCTATGGAATGTCTACGTAAGCTTGTTTCTTCCATCCCGGGACTTCCCCCTATGCACGATATGAAGCTACCAGGGTACAACCATTAGTCTTAACCATCAAATGGGCCTCCCTACCTTAATACCTATGCAAATGAAAATCTCTATATGCCTGCTCCATTGTTGTCCTATTTGGAAACATCTGTTTCGTTCTCCTTTAGCACCGATGCTTGCAGATCCACTGCATTTAAAAAACACCACCAAACTAAACTTTCTCCAAACTGGACCTCTACCAATATTAGCTCTAAAATTTTGACTTGGGGCACTTAAGCATTGACTAGAAATAACTCCAAATCGAGGAGACCATTTTCAAACTTCTATATAACGTTGTAAATCTCTTTCCAATAACAATCCAATTATGCCATCTCTAAGAGCATGTGAGTTGAACTCCTCAGGCAGAATCTCCTCCAAAGCTTGGGACTCCCTAATCATCATAGTTATAAGACCTTATAACTTCCTTTCATATCTTGCTACTATGATGGTTCTCTACCTACGACTGCAACAACCATGGGACTCCCCCTGAAATTGACATATCATGAAGATCAATGCTAGCCCCAATTTCCATAACAACTAGCCAAGTAGACATCAATGCTAACACATCTACTATTACAAACATCAATTCTAATCTACTTGACATCAATGCCAACGCACTTGATGCCACTAGCCATCCAGACAATTCCAACTATCCAATAATCCCCCCTAGCATTGATGGAAACACCTCATCACTTCTCCCTATTGATGGCCAACCACACTTCTCCTTACATGATCCACCAATCGCTTAATTTCCTCTACTTGGGCCATCGTGACTTGCTGTCCCCTTTTGAAATCAATGGAAAAGGGATACAAGTTGCTTCTTCTCCCCTTAATAATTAATGACTAAGGATGAAGCTTCCAATGTGCATTCTACTTTGTTGTTGTCTTCAATGGATGGTACCTCCATGATGGGGAAATTAAAGTTTGTCATTTAAACTTAGCTACAAAGATCATGATCAAAGACACCTACAAGAAACCAATCATTAATACAATCATGTCTTTGGATCTTCTTATAGTTGCTTCTACTTCTCTAGAAACTTGACATATATGATATGCTCCCCCTAAACATATACTACCTCTTCTTTGAATGCCTCTAGTTCTAGACACCGTATGGCTGATAGTTGAAAACTCTCTCTACCAATACATATTCTATAACAACTTAAAAATAAATTGGTACCAATTAATACTACAAATGATATTGTTGCTACTGCTACCAATGCATTTCAACTTGCTCTTCATTGTTTCTATTGTTGTTAAGACTATGCTCACTTCTCTTGAGCATGCTACAATATTACCCCCCTTGAGATCATACTCCTACAAATAGGGAATATTGCTTAACTATTACCAATTGCACCAAAATATTGATACAAATTTAACTATGTACCAAGCCAATATCTCCTTTCGAAAGGAAATACCCGCTTGAAAAAAAAAGGTTACTCCGCATGAACTGAGGACCACCAATTGAAAGCTAAGGGACATGATAATCTTGAAACAATTGTGTTCATGAACACATTATTTCTAGGCATAATCAAATTCGTAAGATTAATTCAAACAAGATTATTTCACCCAAGATTGAAACCTTTCATTTCCTACGCAATCACCTCTTCCTTAGTATAATGATTGTTGCCTACTACTACTACTAAAGAAGCTCCCCTTGAGCTAACACTCGCTGATCTCTTTCATTTTCCTCATTGCTTATGCATGGGGATTGATCCTATGTACCTATTTTAAACTCTGATCCTCTTCATACTCAACAATTTTAATATTGGAGCTCCTCTTCTTCCACAAAATACAATATTTTTGTGTACTCCCCTTGAAACCATGATAGCTAGACTCTCCTTTTGTTTACTCCTGCACTATTTATATAATTACAATGGCCAATTTATTATTGTAATTAGCAAGGAGACTCGACCACACCTCTAAATTTCAAATGCACCTATCTTATTATCATTTCCTGGCTACCTACATCTAACTTATTCTTCCATGCTTTCATTGGTCATTTCCTAACAAGAAAAATAATTTTTAACTTCTTATTTATCCTATCTTAATCTTTGTCTTGATCATACGGAGCTAAACATAACTTCTCATTCAACTCCTCTATTTTCACCCAAGTCTTCTTGTTGCCTATTTTATTTTCTTGAGGCCCGCATTTTTTGTTTATGTGCAATGGAGAAATACCAAGGTCGCCACTTCCTTTAGTAGGTCGATGTGTACTCTTATTTTTATACCACTAATAGAGAAGTTCAAACCATACATAAGAGGGCCATTCTTCTTAACTCTCTTCTAATTTTTCTTGGACAAAGTGTTAGTCCTATGTTCATTTCTTTCTCCTTCCTTCAAGCTTCCTTTACATAGAGTGCTAAGAGAAACCCCATAATATTCTGATCCATTATCTATTTTCATTCTCTCATACTGAAATCCTCCATTTGAATGCATATGTTGCGAAGCATGTTTCATCTTCTCATATTGTAGCTTTCTATTCTGCACCCAAAATTCCCACAATTATAGAATTTGACATGGCTTAGGAATGTAGAAAGATAATTTCTATATCTCACAACATTCTTGACAAAGCTACTACAACTTCCAGCATAGTTTTCCCCTGCCACTTTGTGCATTCTCGTGCTGTTGCTACCCAATACATTTTGTTTTCTTAGATTCCATCTACAATCAATGGATTTATGTGCAAAATTAATGCAAGAAAAGAAATAACCATAAAAGCGATTTTGATAACAGAAGATACATTTTCTTTGAAGGATTTGTCCTTAAGGGAGAAAGGACTTTTGATGGTTCTTCATGTGCCTTCCCTGGTTGTTTGAACTGTTGTCATTTTGTAATTCTTTGATGATGTCACTTCTGACTATTCCTCTCCTTTCCTCGATTGTCTAGCTTAATATTCTTCTTCTGTCCTTTATTCTTCCACTTTCCTCACTACTTGTACTATCCACCAACTTCTTTTCCCATGTTTTTTGTTGAATCTCCCAAGTCCCTTATATGGGTGGTTGACCCTTCATCCTTTTCCTTCTTGAGGCTTCATTCTTCTTTGAAACCAAAACCAACCTTGATGAGAGGGCATATCTACTTATCAAACATTTCATCCAAAACCTTTCTGCTCTCCTCAAGCTTGTGATATTGAGATATCTCTTTGCTTATGCTTCCTAGGTCATGTCTCAAGAGACAACTTCATCTTGTAGTCTCTTACAAAGGTTTTCTAATTGGTAAAAAATCTATTGAATCTTCTATCCATTCCTTGTTAATAACTTAAATCTACAATTGTTTTTCTTAGCTTCTCATTCTCAAGCTCATACTTGTGGATCTGCTTCTTTTGCTTGAGATTTTCTTCTGATATCTCCTTGATCCTTTTTAGAGTATAGATAAGCTTCCTCCTAAAATAGATCCTTTCATCTAGATCCATTTCTTCACTATCCGAGGTGCTAGATGAGCCACCACTGAGATCCAAATCCCTCTTTATGTTCATGGAATCTTCCACGGGTCTAAGGAGTATCCCTTCTTAATCATTACTAGGGACACTCTTATTTTCTCCTATGGATGAGCACACCTGGGATATCTCTTCTTCCTTTCAAATATCCTTATTATTTATTTATACATATGTAGGTCTCTCTTCACAACAACTAGATGTATGACTGTATTTATCTTCAAGAAAGGAATATGTACATTTAGTGACTAGATGATCTATCTCTTTATAGTTATAAAAAAAACAATATCTTACCTATTGAGGAGCATGGCCTCCCATCTAATAATTCATCATCCTCTTGAGAGCGATAAGCAGCAACTTGTGCAATAAGAGGAGGATGTTCAATCTTTTCATCATCTCTTTTCTAGGATGCTTTCTTTGACTTCTTCCTTCTCTTATACTATTTAACGTTTCTAGCACCAACATCTGCATATTCTAGTTCACTACTTGAGAGGAAAGGTTCATCAAATTTCTTTGATGCTTTTTAGCTCTCTACCCCATATAGGCATTGCAACTTGTCCAAAATTTCATTTTTTATCTCACAATGCCTCATCTTATCAACATCTATCGTTTATAACCCTTTCATGATAATCCTCTTGGCTTCTGTATTAAATTCATTCTTCTCTCCATATTCTACAGACAACCAAACATCTTCATTGATAACCATGAAATAATCTCCCATTCTAATCCTCCAGATCTAATACTCTCCTCCATTCAAAAATGGGATTCCTTCTGAAGTAAGACAGGTTTTATTATCCATTATTGCTCTAGATCTTCTTTCAAGCAATTAAGTTGTTCCTGAGGGAACTTGTCTCGAATACCAATTATTGGAAAAATTGTTAATGTTGGAGGGTGGGGGGTGTGTGAATCAATATTAAAGCTAATTTTAATTTTCATATAATTTTAAAACTTGGAAATAATTCATGTGAGCAATAAAAAACAAATTATAATAGTAGCACATGAGTCATTCAGCACATCAATGCACACCATGAGCATCATACACATTGGACACCAAGGTTTAACATGGAAACCCTTCCGAGAGAAAATAACCACCAAGCTTGTATTTTATTTGATGTAAAAGTGAGATATTAATCTATTACACCAAATTGTTTGTGAGCCACCACTCACAAGAAGGACCAACTCCCTTTGATTGTTTTCAAGCACCCACTAGTAGGAAGAAACAACTTCCTTCTTCTGCAGACACCTAATGATCTTACCAAAAACACCAAGTTCATGGATCTTTTCCAATCACCAACTTGCATCTCCTTGGATTTATGCAAGCATGAACTTTCAATAGGCACCAACCCCCACACTCTACTAATACATCCACCAAGATGGAAGCACTAACTTCTTGTATGTAGGCTTCAATCCACACTCAAAAAGGAAACCTCTATTCACTGTAATTGGTAGCTGCACTGCTTGATTCTAGCTCCTTGTTCTTCCTTTTCAGCCTTAACTTTTCCAATCCCACACAACACTCAATTTTCTTCTCACTCTATAACAACACACATTCACAACCCAACTCTCAGTCCTCATACATTCAACACCTCAACTCTTAGTCTTAATTTCTGCACAGGTGCACTTTCAACCTCTCTCTATAGCAAATGTACTCCTGGCCTCTCACAAGAGCTCATCAACACACATAGCTCTACACTCATCTCACTCAATAATGCTACATTCCCCCACTTGCACAAGTGTAATCCTTGGTTTTTTTCCTCTGGTTGATAGGGACCGATATTGTCTATACTACCATCCACACTGCCTGAGAGTGTACTCTTAGCATGGCTCTCCATCATATTGTTTCATATAATTACTTCACCCACTACGACACTATTAATTCCAAGAATGGCCACCTGAGTGTATCCCATATTGAGTATAAATTGTTAGTCAAACTACACACTACAACAATTCTCCCCGTGATAATTAATTTCCCACATAACTCAAAATGTACCTCATGCATGGCTTTCTTCTTCTGTGATAAGATCTTCTACCCTTAGCAATCTTATGCATTTAATTATGCATAGTGTGCAAGAACGTTCAGGGATGGTTTGTTTTGATTCAGGATATGCTCCATTAATTCATTTTGCACATCATGGTTCTTGCTTCCTTGCACCAATACATCTTGGAAATTTTCTTTGACTTCAATTATCAATTCTAGCTACCAACTTATTTTCATGCTTCGAGGCACTTAGCTCCTCACCAGTTTTCAACCCGTTCAATCCTTCTCCCCTTCTTGTAGCGTACTTCCTAATATGGCTAGTGACCAATTTTGGTGTAATTGCCAAATTGGCACTATAGGCCCAAGCACCTGAAAATTGACCCCTTAGGCCTATATGGCCATGCGTAATGACCACTTCCTTGGTCCTTTATCGTTTAAATGCAACTTTGCACCATAATATCTATGTCGTTAGTCTTTTCGATGCATACTACCTATGTTCTAGTGCTAAACATTTAGCCGTCAACCTTTTCCCCCATTCGCTTGGTCACAAAACTACATAAAACCAAGTTTTGGCACTTGCTTTTGGTCCCCAATGCCTTTATCTAGATGATATAATTTGCACACATTTATTTTCCTCCGAAATGATGTGTGTGGTGACGTGTAGTGTGTGGTCCACTGACAGCATTTCATGTTCTCTTATTGGTTTCCACTTTCTTGTGTTGGCCTAGTGCCTAGTTAGTCCACTACTCTCTCTTGTGTGCCCTTCATAAATTGCATAGGTCTTCCTTATAGGATGATCCTTTCTGTTGTAGTCTATCAGATACTCACATCAACCAATCAACTGTCTACCAGGTGAGTTGGCTCTGATAGCTTTCCTATTAGCTTCATTCCCAGTCACCTCACTGGTTCCTTTGTTCCTCATTCCAAAACCTTCGAGGCTTCTACAAATGAGATGAAATCATGTTGACGTCACACATGCCATGTGTTTCATCTGGAGTGCTCCACGTGTCATCAAAAAATGGCCTATTAGGCCACCCAAAAAGTTCAGATCTTCTTGCCACATGTCCCATATACTCACATCATGATGATGTCATTGCTAGCCAATTCAATGTTACCACATGCCTGCCATGAGGAGAGAGAAAAAGGGTCCGCAGCCTTATGTGTTCTGACAAATTATGTTTTTAAGTTTTGTAAGGGTTTTGTTGATTTCTTTAACTCTGCCTCACTCTCATTAGTCACTTGCTTCCCATCTATTTATTGCAACATGTTCTGACACTTGTATCCTAACGCATTCTCCTTGTAACCCTTTAAAACTTTTGGGGTCAGATCTATGGGATTAGATTTCAAGTGGGCCTCTACAAATAATCTCTCTTGCCATATTCTCCACTACTCTATGGACTATCCATGCAAGCACAATGCTTCCATCCTGATTCATCCCCCTGTGCACGCTATTAAGCTTCTAGGGTACACCTGTCGGGCTCAACTTTCATGTTAGCCTACTTGCCTTAAGACATTCACCAATGAAAATCTCTAGCTTTTTGATCCATTGTTGTGTTGTTTGGCCATATTCGCTTGATTCTCCTTTAGCACTTCTACTTGCAGCTCTACCGCATTTGGAAAACAACACAAAACAAAATTTTCTCCAATTTGAGCCTTTACCAATATTAGCTCTACAATTTTGAATTGGGGTGCTTAAGGTTTGACTCAAAATAACTCATGATCTATGAGGACATTTGTAGACTTCAATATACCCTTGGAAATATCTTTTCAATCACAGTCTAACTATGCCATCTCCAAGAGAATCTAAGCTAACATTCTAAGGCATAATCTCCTATAAATCCTGGTACCCCCTAACCATCATAACTATAAGACTTTATAGCTTCTTTTCATATCTTGATACTATGATGGTTCTCTACCTAATATTTTAGAACCCATGGGACTCTCCCTAAGCTTGGCATACCATGCAAACCAATGTTGGCCCTAGTTATCATCACATCTAGCCTAGTGGACATCTGCTACCACCAACATCAATGTTAATATAGTTGAAATCAATGGCAACACACTTGATTCCACTGGACATGCAAACAATGCCAACTGTCCCGCACTTTTATATGGGTGAAAACAATGAGATCAAATTTAGTTAGTGAGAGACCATTCTATTATTCTATGCTACAGGAAAAATTCAAAATTGAAGGAAATGAATTACTCTAAGAAAACCTATTATAACTATAATGAAAGGAGGAAATTCATCTTAAATATTATGAAATTAAATCATATCTATGTTACTATGCAGAGAAAGAAAACTCACAACTCAAATAAAGCATGTAAATAACAAACCCTAATTCTAAAGGAAAAAGGAAATTTCTACAAAAAACTAGGTCAAAGAATCTACTCGGTCTCTTTGCTTCTAAATTCCATAATTGGGGCTGGAGGGACATTGTAACATGTTAATAATGGTGGCACATGAGTTGGATGCAATTTTGGATGAGTTTCAGAAGCAAAATGCAAAATACTATAGGATTACCTATTTTACTACAAGAGATAGTCTAATGAGCAGTAAAGTGTGCTAGGGATGAGGCTTGAAAGAAAAATGAGACCATTGAAGGCTAAGAAATGATAAATCACTCATGTTCACATCATCACATAAATGATAGGAAGACTTATTCTTTAAATGTATGGTTGTAACGTCTTTTGTGTCTCAACAAAAGATGGGGACTATGCAGTGACAACAAAACAAAAATTATGAACAAGAAGTAAATATCAATAACTAAAGTGAAATTAGATGCATGAATAAAGAAGATAACTAAATAATATAATCAATTATAATGCTACTATCTAGTGATCAAATATTGTGCAAGAAAAGAAGGTTCAAAAATAAGACAGTTAACCCTGCATAAAAACAATACTAATAATTAAATTGTTGAAATGAACAAGTGCATAATGAAGAATGATACAAAAGGGGTCTTGAGCACCTAGGGTGGGCCTAACCCAAGGAATCTTATATCTGTAAAGGAGAAGCATACTAATAACCAAATATTTATTTCATTAATTGGAAAATTATGTGCACATAAATAGTTATAGGACTAATCCTCTATTGTTATGCTTCTACTACTTTTGATAACTTCAACTAACTACCTAATGGGCTGCTTGAGCCCTTTATTTATACAAAATATATGAGGTGAAACCTCCTTGAAAGGAGGACTTCTTTCCCTCCAAAAATCCTAGAAAATAGGATCATGCTCCTTGAGTGACCTCACGGCTATAGGGAGGAGTATTTCGTGCTCCAAGCCAACTGAGTTTAATCTTTCTGTAGCCTGGGACAAGCCTTATTACTCTCTATAACGACATATCCTCATAATCTATGCCAAATATTCTCAATATCTTACATCATAATCACATTAGGCACATAAAGCATGATAAATCTCTTTAACCTCCCTAAGAACTCATTTAAGCTAAGAAAACATTATTAAGTGTGAAAGTGAAGGTCTAATACAACCTTTATGTGCCTAGGAAAGGTTAGATGGGCCTTATGTTTTCCCTAATTCGGAAGCCCGTCAAGCCTCATTTTACACTATCTTATGGTCTAGATTCCTTCCAAATATAACAGAGAAAATACAACATGGTCAAGAAGGAAGAGATCACCTGTTTAAGGGATTTTGAAAAGAGGAAATGAAACTATCTTTCCCATGAACTAGGGTGAGATGACTACAATTTTAGAAATCTTCATGGGATACCATGCCCCCTCAGGCTCAAAATTATTTCCAAGTTGCATAGGGACATTCAATAATTTTGGTTGTTAGCAAGATGACAGGTGCCAAAATTGACATATTTTAATGTACGTCTAACACTTTTTTGGCAATTTTTTCCCTTTTCATACCACCTTATCACTTGTTTTGCCCATATTGATGCATTTTTAATTGAGCTACAAATATCTTGATATTATGTCACTTTAAACTTCATTCTTTTGAAATTACAAAGGAATCCACCCTTTTAAGCTATCCTATGAGAATCTATGATAAGTATTTCAGATAATATTAGGAAGGTATCCATGAAATATAGGTGAAGGATAACTATTGAAATATGGTCCTCATCTATTGCTACATCACTTCCAAGTTGTAGTAACACCCTCATATTTTTCCAACACCTAGGTAGTACCTCATTGCTACAACATGGTGCTATAACTCTTGCTACTACAATACAACTATCAAGTAGGTGTTGCAATTCCCACTCCTACAACATGAATATAGGGGAAAAATCTACAACTCCAATTACTACAATAGGAACAAATTTTAGTGACGTGATACACCATTACAACATCATAAGGGCATAATGTTGTAACTCCAATTGCTGCAACATGATAGAACACTATTTTGTAATTTTTTGGTACAATACAATGAAGTACAAAGCTGGAACTCCATTGCTACAACACAACAAAACCAACAGAACTAGTGTTGCAACATGCCTAAAAATATTGCTACAAAACTCCTAAGATTGATGCTACAATACATTGAAAATTAGTTGTTGAGGATAATTGCTACCACTTAGGGACAACTAGCACCACACACCTTCAACTATACAATTTTCATCAACGGATTGGAGGAAAACAATTTGATTGCATAATGAAGAAAGTGAAAATATGCAGTTGGATGCTTGCTAGCAAAGGGCGACTACAAGAAAACAATGCTCATTTGTCACTTATCACATAATTGAATCACTCAACACTTGCCTCATATCTTCTACTAGGAAAATGTTTGTAACTAAGAAGGAGTATCCTAAGAATGTAATCATTCTCATGGCTATCCTCTAATTACTTGATCTAATTGAGACTCTAGTGATTACATATTAAACACCCTTCTTTGCACGAGCTAAGAGAGGATAGAATTAATTTTATTTTTCTCTCTATATTTATGTTCAAAAATATATTGTGGTTCTATTTCATTTCTTAGTTTTCATGAAAATGGTTTATTGCTAACTTATGTGGCATTCTTTCATTAATAGTTCCTCACCTAAGGAGGTGGGCCCCCCTCCTTAATCAATATTTCCTGTAACCTTATAGATTAGTTTCTAGTTTCATTTTTGTAACTTAGATTCTTTATGTTGTTGAAACTTGTTAATTTGATAACTTACTTTGTTTTGTTGCAACATGTTGATCGAATAATCTACTCAGTTTGTTGCAACTTGTTAATCCAAAAACTTAGTTTTTTACATTTTTCACAACTCACTAGTTTGATAAATTGATTTGTTTCTATAAACTGTCCCAAATCATTAGTGTGATAAGTTATTAGTTCTATATGTTGATACAAATCACTAATCAAGATAAAAAAAAGTATATTCCTTTATGTTGCTAATAAATCAAACAATTAGATTTTTTCTTTTATATTGTTTCAACTCTTAAATTTGAATATGAAATTACTCTATTTGCTGAAGATTGACTTTCATTACTCAATTTTCTAGATTTATAATATTTTCTTTAATGTATTCAATGGATTGGTTTTATAAACTATAGCTTACCAACATTCTACCAATGTGTATTCATCTTTTTTCCATGGATCATGATCACAATAAACCTTGAGCAAGTCACCACTTTACTACTTCTGTGATTTATTATGTCTATGTGATTTACTTTCTTCCTATGTGAATTTTTATTTTTGGCTTAAGGGGTCCTAACCCAAGTTTAGAGTTAGTTGTGCCAACCAAAAAAACCCTACACTACTGGCCCTTTCGGCAACAACCTGCATAACGTCGGTTGCAGTCTCACCCGAAGCAGTATGGGGGGATGTAAGAACCATGTTTCTACATCCAAATACTAGTGTGATGTCTTCTAGTGCCTTGGATCTTCCTCTACGTAGATCGATAGACCCCTAGGGAATGTCACTATAACTTAGCTAAAGCGGACTTTAGACCATCGTGAAGGTCCACACATAGTCCTTGCATACCTTCAATAGTTGATTTGCCTACTTATGTGCATCAGAAAGCAATCCTAAATTAGAGTTCACGCAAATCTACTTAATTTGTCACAAAACATAAAAAAAAAACACCAAAATATTTAGAGAAGTGCTTAAGCATTCATTTCATACATCATTAACATAGATTCAAGACATTCATATAGTATTTAATCATTATTTCTTAAAACATGTCATTCATCGGTAGCACATAACATAAACAGATAAGAACAAAAATACTCAATAAATTTTTAGAAAAATATCTTACTTGACCTCATTTCACTGATTACAGACTCAAACTACGCTACCCACATAGCTCCAGGGGTCCGCGCATTCAGCTGTGGATCCTTCCTTTCTCTTCCTAAGCATAGGAAGCAGAGCTTTCCTGCCTTATCTCTTGCCCAAGATTCTTCAATGAACCCAATTCTCTACCTTCTCTTACCTCCCTTTCACTAAGACTCAACTATTTATAGACTTCTCTATAAAATTCCATGGTCCACAGACCATGGGTGAATCTTAGAACTGACTCAAAACTTTCCTTAAAACAATGGGCTAAGCCCTTTTGACTCTTATTCATCAATGTGCTCCACATCCACAAATCATGGAGACTTTACATATTTTACAAAATTGTATACAAAATTCGGGTTTATTAACCCCAAACTAACCTAGGGGACCCCATCCCAACAAGCCCCCAAAGCAAAGATCATGACTCGCCCTCGAGTCAATCAGATGGTTGTTCCACTTTCAGTCATAGTTCGTTGAATGCTTTAGTCAATGCTTGTAGCTCTGCTGCACTTTGTTCTCCTGCTTGTTGCACCTCTTGGACCAATATCTCTATGGTTGGTCCCTCTACTGCTAGCTGCGTAGTCCTCTATGTCTGTTGCATAGCCTTCAGCTTATCACTAATGGTTCGTGAGAACTAGATGGCTTACTTTGTCTAAGGCTCAAGTTGTCTGCTGAGCATAAACTTCTTCTGCAATTCCTATATCTACAGAAATTTTGCTTTACCTTCCTATAGGCATGCGAAACACTGAACTGGTGTCAACGTTCACACTTTTGTGTTGATCTCATCATAGCATTGTTGTGCTTTCCTAAGTTATGTGCTCAACTATTGCGGCATAGGATCTTCCTGCAAAGTATCTGAGAGGCCCAACACCTGAGTAAATAACTTATCACACCCTTTAACAGAGACATACAACTGAGCCATGGATTCTTTGACTGTCGTGTTCCTTTGTTCCTGAAACTCTACTGGCGTGGTCAGCTACAAATTCAACTGCAACTCAACTATCTACATCATGAGGTCAAAATTCACCTTATCAACCTTTTCTTTCAAAGCACACACTACAACAGCCAACATCCTTACCTTGGTTGAGGCCTCTACATCGTCAGGTATACCTAACTCGGGTATGGATTTGTAGGCCTGCTTGATCACCGTAACTAGGTTCTGATGTTGTGTGCACAACTCTTCCTTCTCCTTCAAGGCCTGAGTCTTTTCTATGAAAAGATGTTGGTTGTTGAATTTGAACTCACTGACGGAAGTGAGTGCACATTGTTCTTTGATCTTAAGCTCTTCCATGACCCCCTGATGTAGTGCATGAAGGGACTCAAGTGGTAGCGTGGCAAAGTTGAGTCCCATGTCTTTCACTATTTGAAGCACCACGCAGTGCTCATCTGACTCCAATTGGACTGACCCTTCAGGTAAAGGAAAGACTCTGATTCCCCAAGGCCAGTTGATCTTTGATACTACACTCCTTCCCCGTGTCAGGCTTGCTTGCATGTTGCTCGCATTCTCGACATCTGCATGAATTATGTTCACCTGGAGCTGCAGCTCGCACAGATCCTTCTAGACGCTCTAGAGCATTTTATGTATTGCTGCTTGATTCTTGGAGCACCTCTGTCATTTTTTGTTGAATGTTATCCTGGATCTCATCGATATCTCCCTCTATTATAACCATGGGATCAAGATGTGTATTCTTATCATACTTCTACTTCTTTAGCTGCCCACTTTGTTACTCCTGCATGCGCTTCTTCAGGATGAAAGGAGTTGTTTCTCCTCACCGTCACCTCCTCATTCCTCTGATAGCTCTTCCTCATGAGTGTGGTGGGAAGCAAGCTTCTCTCTCTCATCTACATCCTTCTATTTGTGCTCTAAATGTGCCTTGGAAGCACGCTCCTTCTCCAAATGGGCCTCTTATGTAGATGTCGTAGCAGTCTCCTTCCTCTTTTTCTCAGCCAATGTGCACACAACTTGCTAAGTTGTGTCCTTCTGCTTCTGTGAAATAGAGCCTTTTGCACTTGTGATTGTTCTTGCATCTAAATACATTAGTGTGCACCATTCCTACGGACAAAGCACCACAACCTCCTGGATATCTGTATTCATCACCATATAAGGCAACACATGCCATTTCTACTCAGGGTCTTTTCCTTTAATCGAGACCCTATGGAAATCAACTTTGAATTCTACATAAGATGATAGTTGCGCATACAAGGCGGGAGACAACCTTGGCTGTTTTTTAAGTGCCATGTTCATGTCCATCTACATCACCACCTAAAATATCTATGTCTCCTTATGATGCTCTAGATCTTTTAAGGCCCATCACAACGCAAATTGTGCTGCCTCAAGGAATTCTTCTTTGTGTGGAAGAAAATAGCTATTCTTTGGTAACCTTCAAGCAACCAAAATAATTGACAACAATAGCCAGGCATAGTGAAATGGCTTTCTCTCCTCTTGGGCCTCTTAGCAGTTCACAAGGAACTCCTAACAGAGATACTTCGCCCAGTTGTAATGAACCCCCTTCGCACACTATGATGCGAGAGATATTATTAACGCCGAAACTTCATCCATGCCGTATTTTTTCATTACTTTCACTCCTAAAATCTGGGTAGCCAACTTTATTACAGGGTCTGATATGGACGTGATAGAGTACCCTCGCAACATTTTAATCAGACCAAACTCCTTCTTCATTTTATCTGCCAACTCTTTCTCCCTGATTTTTCCTCCAAATTCTTTGGCAGGGTTCGCCTCTTTGTAAGGTAGCCTTGTGATCCTATGGATCAACATGTCAGTGATGGGTATAAGATCACCTAGCCATAGGGAACCATCATGCACTAGCGTGAGGAGCTGGCACACAGAGATGGTATTAATGGAGGAACGATGATAATGCGGCACCAACAACAAATTAAGCAACTGTGACTGCTCAACACCACCCATCCACTTCATGGGCTCCAAAATTGTAACCCCCATGTCATCATAGTAGGTCTTCTGCATGTACTTGTGAGTTGACAAGTGCAAAAACTTTGTGTGGTCCATGAGGTCCCCATGTTCCATTTTAAGCATTGGAATGTGCACCAGTCTAGGACCCTCGAACATAACTTTCTTAGGAAGCGAAGGTGTTGACACTGAAAATTTCTACATATTAGGATGCTTCATTACCTTATATTTTCCCTTATACAGGGAGGTATACTCAAGCAGCCTCATCATAGGCTCCACCCCTTCAGCATCAATATCCTCAATTCCCTAGAGTTTCTCTTCCTCTAGGTCCACTAGTTTTTATGGTTACTTATCCTTTTTCTGCTTTGCCTATGTCTTAATATGCTTCCTCGGTGACACATGCACCGGCATCGACTTCAAATTTTCCTTTGTGGCTGGTTGCTTTTCTTTCATGGTAGGCTTTTTTCCTTTCGCCACACTCTGTTTCAGCCTGGGCGACCTAGGTACCATGGGCACAACAGGGGTAGCCTCCATACTGGAAACTTCTGGTCATGACACATTGGACACAGTGACTTCTGAACTCATGGCTTTAGCGGGGTTAGTGGCATTCATTCATTCCATAAATAACTCTCGGGCTGTGGGAGAACAATTTGCTAGCGACAAAAAATCTTCCTAGAACACTTTGTTCAAATGTGAAAGATAGAAAAATTTACCAACAAGTATTAGAGTGCAAAGTGTTCTCTGTTGGACTGACACGCATAATTTATAGGTGGATTTGAATTCAAATCTAACCATTCCCACCAAATTCTGCTAATAAATGTTGTTTTGGCGGCAGATCTTCAAAAAGTTTGACTTTAATTTCCACCACCCCACTCCTCTTAACTTCCTTATGGCCATCAAGTCATGAATTGTAAATCCAACAATCATTTTCCTATTGGGATGCATGGTACCTTCTCCCCGGCTCAGCTTTCTGAGGGAAACTTCATTTGTTGCATCTTTGTCATTCTCCATGCAGCCTGCTTGCTGCCTTGTCCTCCAAGCTGGGTAGTGTTGTTTAAAGTCCCGTGCTCCCTTGCAACTGCTTAGATCACTAAGACTATCCTCCTACGATGTATTCATTATGCAGGATCCCATGGATAGAATTTCAATTTGCTTCTATTCACTCTTTCCAAGAAGAGTTCCCCATTTAGCTTCACGAGTTGAACTACACCACCATCTGTAATATCCTTGAAAATATATGTCCCTAACCAATGCATCTGGAATATACCTAGAAACTTAGTGAACTTACTATCATATAATAGGACAATATAGCTTACCTTGAATTTGTGAAGCCTAATATGGTAGTCATGTCATGTTTTTTTTCATTCCTTTTGTACTTTTTGATGGAATCCTCCCAAAAACCAATCTTCTTGGAGCTCCATGATCTACACAAGCCATTCTTTCAAGGCCTTGTAATCTTCCATATCTGTCGAAGATGCTTTGTATAGGCTAGGCATGATGTATTCCATAAACATTATGGCTTCGACCCTGTATACTAACGTGAACAATGTTTGTCCTGTGAACGTCTTACAAGTAATCCTACAAGCCCATAGCACTACAGGTATGTGTACATCCTAGTCATTCGAATGCACTTTAGAGATCTTCATCAGCGTGTTCTCCAAAATCTTGTTAAAATCTTCAACAATTCCATTTGACTACAGGTAATATGGTGTACTCTTCTGATGGTAGACCTAAAACTCCTCAGTCAACGTGCTGATCGTTTCATTCAAAAAGTGTTTACCCCTATCACTCATCAACAATTTTGGGATCCAAATATTGTGAACACATATTCAAACAAGAATTTTGTGGCCGTAGCCCTTGTACAATCCTTTACAAATTGTGCTTCCGCCCATCTGGTTAGATATTCCTTCATAGTGATAATGTAGTGTGTGCCCGTTTTCTTTCCAGGGGGCTAAATTTACCCAATAAAATCAATCACCCACTTCTCAAATGCCTTTAAAGACACCTTAGCATGTAGTTGGAACACATCCCTTGGCCACGGCCTACCAGTTCTTTGACATGCATCACACGCCTGTGCGCAAAATCTTCTACGTTGTTGTTTTTCCTTCATAATGACCCCCCACAACTCCCCCATGAGCTTCATAGGGAATTATCATGCTCAAAGTTCGACAATATCATCACAATACTTTATTTGCACCCATTTTATACAAATGCCCTGCAATGATTGAAAATTTGGTTGTGCGCACTATTAATTCCTTCCTCTGTTGACTTGTGTATCCTTCCGGCGCCATCCCCGTAGTTAAGAAGTGAATAATATCTGCAAAATGGTCATCCACTATGTGCACTGCAAAGAGCTGTGCATTTAGAAACCCTTCCTCCAAACTGCTCGGTTCTTCACCTATTTCAATTCTCGAGAGATGGTCAGGTCCCACATTTAACCTCCTCGAATTCACAATGACTTCAAAGTCATACTCCTAAAATAATAGCAACCATCTATAGATCTTCCCCCCAACACAAGCTTGTTGACTAGGTATTTTAACACAAAATGATCTCTCTACATCTCGAAATATCCTCCTAACAGATAATGCCTTAAGCTTTTCAGCACGTAAACCATGGCCAACTCTTCATGTTCAGTTTTTGAATAATTTTTCTCAGCCTTCAATAACTTTCTACTTGCGAAGGCTATGGTCCATTCGCCTTCACCGGCTTGTGTTAGCACTGCACCCAGTGTAATGCAAGAAGCATCCACGTGTACGTGAAATTCCTTTTTCCAATCAGGGAATACCAAGACAGGCGCAATTACCATCTTCTCTTTCAACATATCTAAGTTGCAATGAGATTCTTCATCCCAGCATAACGTCACATTATTCATCCCAATAGAATGTTGCATCATTCTTTAGCAATTTGTCCATGGGCGCGGTAATTTCAACATAAGCTTTGATAAAAAAAATTATAGTATCCTGTATGTCCCAACATCATGTGCAGATTCTTGACATTCCTTGGGGCGTCCAAATTCACAATTACCACAATCTTTGTAGGGTCCACCATCAATCCTTACTTGCACACCACATGACCTAGGAAGATCCCGAAAGGAACAAAAAATATGCATATTTTCAAATTGAGCACTATCTGGTATCTGCAACATGTATCCAACATAAGGCGTAAACTTGTTACATAGTGCATTCATCAAAGTACAGTTCAAGGAACATATGAATTAACTCCTTGAACGCTGCAATGACTACTCAGGAAAATATCGTAGGTGCATTCTTTTAACAGTGTACTGAAAGCAACCCCACTCCCTCGCAAAGGTCATTTTTCTCTAATCCTCAGGCATGATCTTGATTTGATGATACCCAAAAAACAAATCAGTAAAGGAATATGCTTCCTACCCTGCCACATTGTCTAACACTTCGTCTGTAAATGGTGTTGAAAATGGGTCATGAACACATGCATCGTTAAGCTTCCACAGATCTATGCAAATCCTTATTTCTCCCTTTCTTTTCTTCTCTTGGACCACCATCAGGCTCACCCAATCAGATTCTTCAATGGGTTCTATGATGCCTGCCTATAACATTTTATCCAGCTCTTGGTGAACCTTTTCCTTATACTTGGGATTAAGGTGATAAGGCCTATGCTTAACAAGCTTCCTATCTAGCTTCAATGTGATCTTCATAATGCCCAAATCACCAATTATTCCCTTTAAATCTAAAAACTTAGTGGGGAAAACATCCTAGTATTCGCGAAGTAATTCAACAACTTTATCTACTTTAGCGTCATCCCAATAATCTCTAATTTGCGCAAACTTTGGTTCTTCTTTAGTGTCAATGTTTACTTTCTTCATCTTCAAAGGTGCAAATATGTCTAGGTTTTCTATTTGTGGGCCTTCAACTTCATGATTCCCTTATGCCTTCAACATATTTATGTTCCTTGGGAATTCTTCGTCTTCTTCAATGGTCACATTATAACATTCTAGTGCGTGGTGCAACTAGGTTCTCCAGTCTGGTTGGGTCCACTTCATAGGTTCCTTTGGTGTTCTGAAGATAACCACTTTCATTTCTTGCAACACTTCATCGATGCTTGCAAAGACGTCTTCAAAGCTGAAAGTCAATAAGAAAACCCCCTTCAATATATCCCACTTCGTAGTGCCATGATGGAGCTCTGTTTCAAGATACTAGTTCATGGGAATTGTATCCAAGGTATGACAAAATATGTATACCCATTATGGCTACAGTTCCGTCTCCCATGCCTTAGTCCATTTTGCTAGGTGATCATGTGGATCATCCATCCCATTATACTTCTCAGTCATTCTGGTATTAGCATGCCCAAACTATAGCTTCATCATTATTCTCTAATCTTGCCATCGAGAAAAACTATCCTCATGTGTACCCCACCATCATGCGGGCATATTGCGTAGCACCAAATTCAATGCTTGAAAGCGGTGTTCCTTAGGGAATTCACACGCAGATCAATCTAAAAACACATCCACATCAGTTACCCATCATAATAAGGTAACTTTCTTACCTCCGACGAAACATAGCGTAGCAACTTTGTCATAATATTACATCACAATGTAGAATCTTGATGTAAGTGATTCTACCAATGCTCTAATTCCTTATCTGAATCAGAGGTGCAGGAACTCTCCCGGTCCCATGCAATCCACCTATCTGCAGTCAAATTGATCCAATACTTATCTTGCATTGTTATCTTGTAAATTTGATTTAGTTCATCATCACTTTCTTCATAATCATGCACTGGTTCAGTATAGCAAGCCCCTTCTGTAGGGTCTAGTGGTACTATAAACCTAAGCGACTTTATTTCAAAAAATATCATTCTTTTCTTCAAATTTATGACCCCATTCATATCAATAGTCCAGTAAATTCCTAGGAGCGCAGGGTAAGGATTACTGTCATCAACGATTTCTATAACTTCAAAGTCTGCCACCACACTCGCACCTTCAATATCAACTATTACTCCATATAATCTTCCCATGGGATGATATTTTGTTGGTTCACCATTCTGAGTTGAATCAGAGACCACTACAACACAGGTCTTCCCATCCTTTCCCATGTCTATTTCGGTAAAACATTTGCATTAGATTCCAAATCCAAGGTGACCTGGTCCATTTCATAATCACTTATCTACGCTATTAGCCGCATCTCTCACCCTATTCGTGCATTATGCTTTCCAATCTTCCTAACCACGTGGTGTCCATCGGGGGCTTTCTCTTTGCTGGTGCATTTATTTATTAATTCCTCTAGGCCTTCCATAGCATTTCTATTGCACAACAACTTCATGCAAGACTCCAAAAATGCAGTGAGTATAAAAGGATCAACCTTTGTAGGCACGTTGATTTCTTACATCTTGTCCTAGGTTCTTGAGGTGGAGGCTTTAGTGAAGCTCTTCTTATCTTCCATAAATGTTTCCTTAGCGTGATCTAGATCAAATTTGGCTTCTTTCTCTGGAGCTTTGCAGACCCATCCACCTTCTTCAGGCCAGTGACCTTTATTAGTGCCAGTCATCTTCCACTTCGTAGAACAATATTAACACTTTGATCTTCTTCATGAACCTTAGCCCTCATCATTTTTAAATTCTGCATAGGCTACTAAGGATGCATTTTCTTCTCTTGCATCTTAGCTATTAACACCAAACATTCTTCTATGGTATGGTCAAACTGGCTACAATATTGATTCGATGGGTGTGTTTGATTCAGAAAATACAGCGTCAAGTGCCCTGGTTGTCTCTAGTTGTAGCAGATAATCTATCCACGACCTCTACTAGGTACTCCTCCTTGACCCCATCCTCGACCCTGAATACCTCCACACGCTCCTCTCGTGCCTTGATCTGGAGGCCGAGTTTCTTCTTGCATATGATAAGTAGGGGTTCTTTCCATCATTAGCTCATATTTTCGACAGTGACATTCATCGTGGCCCACATATTTGTACAAGTTACAGAATAGTTGCTAGGGCGTCTGAATGAGATTTTGAAGTTTATGGTAGTTATCCATCACATGTCTGGTAACCTGACAAATGACACACCATAGCACAACCCCCATGCTTCGCACTTTTGGGGCTTCTGGCTTGAGGGGAATTAGCCCCCCTCCTGCAATATAATTCGCGTACATGGGGAATGATATTTATCATGCCCGTGGCCCTTGCATTTCAAACACCATACTTTTGCACGCATTTCTAGCTTACACTCCTTGTATTTTTTCAAACTCTGTAATTCCAGGTGTAGGCTTGCCAACTGTGAGTAGATTTGTGGTACCCCTAGGTGGATAGGTGATGCTTGCAACCTCATTGTGATTTCCAGGGCTTCTTCCTATGTTGCTATCTTTTGTTGTGACAAAGCGATTCTCAAATGGGAAAAAAGTGACACAATAAACTAGTCACAATGCTGGTTATCTATGATTTGCATGCTAGCTTATCTGATCTAGAACTTCAAATTTTGATCAAAGTCCCAAGGCATCTCCACAACCTTCATCATGATCTCTTTAAACTCAATCATTGACTGAGAGTCAGATTTAAGCTTATTAAACTCTTTGGTCGAAGTCATCTTAGTCTCTACTAGCATTGCAAGAGGATTATCAATGCAATACTTAATGTAGTAGGTTAGTGCGTGATCCTAAAAACTGGTAACCAACTGTGCCTTCTTTAAATTGTTATCAGTGATTTGTTGCACTATTTATACACTGTTTACAATTAACCAGAATTGCTCTGGGTCTTCACTTCTTATTCCTTTGAAAATTGACATCTTCAATGTATTTGTCATGTTCAATGACGGTGGTGGAGGTGGAGGTGTAGGCGAAGGTGTACGCAGTGGAGTTGGAGGTGGAGGTGAAGTGGATGGGTGATTTCTTCTAGGAATCCCCTGAGTGATTAGTTGAACAACACTTCGCAGCATAGTCTGCCACACCTCTTCGTTGTCGCTTGAAGGAGTTCCAATCAATGGATTATACTATGGTCCTAATCCTTCGCGATTTCTAAAGAATCTTCCACATCGCGTAGCTTCGAACATCAAGGTAATGGAATCACCTGTTTTTCACATAATATAATTTTAATCCAATTATTCAATGATCTTAAATACTTACTTCGTAGTCCTTTGAAGAATCTTCGCTCCATTTCACTATAGCTTATTGAGCTATCAACTACAAATTCTATAATAAATCCTCTCAAAATTTGATCGAGCCAATGATCGAGCTAATGAGAACATTGTAGTCGCCGCATTAATTCCGGGGTTCACACTATAGGACTATTGAGCTTCCACCTTCCCTAGCTATCTCTCAATTTAGCTAACCACTCATACAGTTCAATCGGGAAGGTGCAGAAGAAGATCTCATGTTTCTCTATGTATATATATTTTTTCAACCAATCCTCCTTTGACAAGAACGAATTCTTGTTCTCTTGTGCAGTGAACTCGTGAATCTTTCGATCCAACCACCTTTCAATTTCTTTCTTAGTCGGATTCCAATGCTATGACATCACACATCTCTTTAAGTAGATCTTGGTACCAACAACAGAACCATTTTCTAGCTTAGGGGGTCCTAAACTAGGTTTAGAGTTAGTTTTTTCAACCAACAAAACCCTACACTACTGGCCCTTTTGGAAGCAACCCATGTAGCATAGGCTAGAGCCTCACTTGAAGCAGTATGGGGGGATGCAAGAACTAAGTTTCGGTATCCAGAGACTAGTTTGATGTCTTCTAGTGCCTTGGATCTGCCTCCACGCAGATTGATAGACTCCTAGGGCATGCCACTATAACTTAGATAAATCGGCCTTCAGACCTTCATGAAGGTCCACGATTAGTACTTGCAGACCTTCAACAGTCGATTTACCTAATTACACACATCAGAAAGAAATCCTATATTTGAGTTCACGTAGCTTTACTTAATTTGTCAGAAAACATGAAAGGAAATACCAAAATCTTCGCGGAAGTGCTTAAGCATTCATTTCATACATCATTAAGACAAATTCAAGACATTTGAGTAGTATTTAATCATTATTTTTTCGAACATGTCATTCATCAGCAACACATAACGTAAATAGATAAGAACATAAATACTCAATAATTCTTCAGAAAGATGTCTTTATTGATCTCAATTCGCTAATTACAAACTAAAAATACCCCGCGCACACAGCTGTAGGGGTCCATACACTCAGCTGCGGACTCTAAATAAGCCTCCGCCCACTTAGCTGTGGAGCCATCCTGCCTTAGCTCTTGCCCATGATTATTCAATGAACCCAATTCTCTATCTTCTTTTACTTCCCTTTCACTAAGACTCAACTATTTATAGAATTTTCCATACAATGTCATGGTCCATGGACCATGGGTGAATCTCAAAACTAACCCAAAACCTTACTTCAAACAAGGGGCTAAGCCCTTTGAATCTTATTCATCTACACGATCCACATACACAAATCACATAGACTTTACATGGTTTACAAAATTATATACAAAATTTGGGTTTGTTAACCCCAAACTAGCCTAGTGGACCCCATCCTAACAGGCCCCAAACAAAAAGATTGTGACTCGCCCTCGAGTCACTCAGCTGGTTGTTCAACTTTCATATAGAATTCATTGCATGCTTTAGTCAATGCTTGTATCTTTGATGTACTTTATTCTACTGCTTGTTGCACCTTCTGGACCAATTTCTTTGTGGTTGGCCCCTCTACTACCAGTTTCGTAGTCCTTTACGTCTCCTATATAGCCTTCAACTTCTCAAGAATTGTTTTTGAGAACTTGCTGGTTTCCTTTGTCCAAGGCTCAAGTCATGTACTAAGCACATAATTATTCTTCTATAATTCCTGTGTCTGTAGCAATTTTGATTTACCTTCCTATAGGCATGTGAAATGTTGAACTAGTGCCAACGTCTATGCTATTGTGTTGAGCTCATCATATTGTTGTTGTGATTCCATAAGTTATATGCTCAACTTCTGTAGCATAGGATCTTCTTGCAAAGTATCCCTATTATGAAACCAGCTCAAAAAAAGATAGAAAAGATAGATCAACGCCTTATAATTCAGCCTCTTCGAGGGGGCAACCTCCTTTACATTACATAAATGAACAATTCTTCAATGATTCAAATGACAAAACCTCCTTTCTACATATAGGAGTCTAAGGAGTCACAATATAATCTAGCCGACCTAACAATAATAATATAAAAGCCACAAAAATAACAATAGAGGGATTCTATGGGGCACAATAATAACAATATGGGGGCAATAGGGGCACAACAATATTAATAAGGGGTTTAACTACAATAGTAA
>APFE031530347.1:6695-31339 GCA_000404065.3 Pinus taeda | reverse complement strand
TGAACAATTCTTGGATGATTCAAATGATAAAACCTCCTTTCTATATATAGGAGTCTAAGGAGTCACAATATAACCCAGCCGACCTAACAATAATAATATAAAGCCACAAAAATAACAATAGAGGGGTTCAATGGGACGCAGTAATAACAATATGGGGACAATAGAGGCACAACAATATTAATAAGGGGTACAACTACAATAGTAATGGGGTAATCACTAGTATTATAGGGACCCAACAATCCCAGAGGCTCAGTGCCTGAGTGAAGAGCTTGTCACACCCTTTAACAATGACATCTAGTTGAGCCATCGATTCTTTGATTGCCATGTTCCTTTGTTCCAAAACCTCTGGTGGTGTGGTCAACTGCAACTTCAACTGTAGCTAAGATATCTCCAACCTGAGGTCGAAAATCACCTTTTCGACCTTTTCCTTCAAAGCACGCACTACAACAACTAGCTTCCTTACCTTGGCTGAGGTCTCTGCATCATCAAGTATACCTAACTCAGGTATGGATTTGCAGGCTTTCTCGATCACTGTAATTAGATTCTGACATTGTGTTCACAAGTCCTCTTGCTCCTTCAGGGCCTGACTCTTTTCTACAAAAAGTTGTTGTTTGTTGACTTTGAACTCACTAACGATAGTGAGTGCGTGCTATTCTCTAATCTTGAGCTCTTCCATGGCTCCCTGATGTAGTGCATGAAGGAACTCAAGTGGTAGTGTGGCAAGGTTCAGTCACATGTCGTTCACTATGTGAAGCACCGTGCAGTGCTCATTTGACTCCACGCAGACTAACCCTTCAGGTAAAGGAAAGACTCTGATGCCCTAAGGCTAGTCAATCTTCAATTCTGCACTCTTTCCCTATGTCCGGCTTTCTTGCACATTACTCGCCTTCCTAACATCTGCCTGAATTCTAATTCGCCTAGATCTGTAGCTTGCATAGATCCTTCTAGATGCTCTCGAGCATATCCATGTATTGTTGCTCGAGTTGTTATAGCACCTCTATCATTATGTCTCGAATTTTTTCGCTGATATCATTAGGATCGCCCTCTATTAGCACCACGGGATCAAGATGCATCTTCTTATCAGAATTATGCTTCTTTCGCTTCCCACTTTGCTACTTCTGCATGTGCTTCTTCAGGATGAAAGGAGTGGTTTTATCCTCACTGCCACCTCCTCCTTGCTCTGACATTTCTTGCTTATCATTGTGGTGGGAAGCAAACTTCTCACTCTCCTCTACATCATTCTACTTGCACTCTGCCTGTGCCCTGGAAGCATGCTCCTTCTCTAAACAAGCCTTTTTTGTAGCTGTCGTAGTAGCCTTCTTCCACTTTTGCTCAGCCAATGTGTGCCCAGCTTGCTAAGTTGCGTCCTTCCACTTCTGCATAGTAGAGCTTTCTGAACTTGTGCTTTTTCCTTCATCTAACTCATAGGCATGCACCATTCCCATAGCCAAAGACCCACAAATTCCTATATATCTGTATCCGTTGTGATATAAGGAAAAGCATGCCATTTATGCTCAGGGTCTTTACACACTTTGATCGAGACCCTATGGAAATCGGCTTTGAATCTTACATAAGCTGATAGCTGCATGTATAAGGTGGGAGACAACCTTTGTCATTGGTTAACTACCATGTGCATATCCATCTACATCAACACCCAAAATATATTTGTCTCCTTAACATGCTCTGGATCTTTTGAGGCCCATAACGAGGCAAACCGCGTTGACTTAGGCAACTCTTCTTTATGCAGAGGAAACTGACTATCCTTTGGTAACCTCCAAGCAGCCAAAATAATTGACAACAACAACAAGGCATAGTGAAATGGCTTGCTCTCCTCCTGGGCCTCTTAGCAGTTCATGAAGAACTCTTGACAGAGATACTTAGCCCAGTTGTAGTGAATCCCCTTTGCGCACTATGATGCGAGTGATATAATCAGCGCTGGAACTTCACCCATGCGAAATTTTCTCATTACTTTGCCTGCTAAAATATGGGTAGCCAACTGTACTGCCAGGTATGATATGGACATGATAGATCACCCTCATGACTTTTTAATCAGACCAAAATCTTTCATTTTATCTACCAATTCTTTCTCCTTGATTTTTCCTCCCAATTATTTGGGAGGGTTCCCCACTTTTTAAGGTAGCATTTTGATACTGTAGATCAACATGTCAGTGATGGGGATAGGATCACCTAGCCATAGGCACCCATCATGCACCAGCACAAGGAGTTGGCACGCACAGACTCTATTAATGGGGTAGCGATGATAATGTGGCACTAATAACATATTGAGAAACCTTAACTGCTCAACACCGCACACCCACTTCATGGGATCCAAAATTGTAACCTTTGTGTCATCATAGTAGGTCTTCTGCATGTACTTGTGAGTTTCCAAGTGCGGAAACTTTGTGTGTTCTGCGATGTCCTAATCTCTCATTTTAAGCATTGGAATGGGAGCCTGTTACACGGTATTTTGTCATGCCTCCTGCATTTCACTGCGATATACTCCAAAGTGCCCAAAACATGACCAATATATAGTATGCTCATCCATGTATACAACTTAGATCCCCCCTAAGACTTTGTTTTGAAAATTCCTTGATCTTTCCTTGAAGAAATAGCTCTTCAAACCCTAAAATGAGAGTCATCGCTCTTATGAAGCTCAAAACAATGATGTTGGCTTGTTGCACTATGTATCACCCATGATGGCATCACTCTATTCCCTCACATACTCACGATGATCCCAAAAAGGTAATTTTCCCAAAGGAGATGAGAAGCTTTGTGATCTAGAAGCTTCTAAAGCGGCGAGCTGGAGGTGGTTTCGCATAGATGAGGTCGAATCCTCCCAATTTGAACCCCTTCTCTTATCTCTATGAGCTACCTCCTTAAGATGTGGGCCTAATATTATATTTGTAGAAGTCCTAACTCCCTCTCCTAGCCTATAAATTCCTACTCTATCATTCCCAAATGGTTGGTCTATGTCCATTTGCGCCCCTATGCTAATCTTTTGCTTAGAGGCTATTCATTAGAGTTGGAGAAGGTGTTTGGAGAGTTTCTTGGCTTGGACTTGGGTTATGACTCAAGGAGAGCCTTTCAACATCAAGGCCATGGTTGTAAGCTTCCCTTTATTCCTTAAATAATATACAACTACTGGGTCATCTTCCTATTCGGTCTCCGTTTTGTCCTATTTTTTATCTATTTCTCTCATGTTGTCGATGGGCTAAATGATTATTTTTTAAGAGTAATTTCTACTTATTTGATTTAATAGGATTAAAATAGAATTAATGTGAGATTAATTAAGGCTTCTATGGTGCAAGATTAAAATTGGTTTTATTATACTTTGCGATGTGCCTGCACTAGTGCATTCACATGCCTGCACCATTGCACTTACCTGTCTGCACCATGCATTGGGATTGATGCACTAGTTACAGTGGGATTCTTGCACTCTGAAGGCTACCTGGACTGAACTCACATTATTTGTACCTATACTCAAATCCTCCATTCACTGGGATCGATTTGTATTAGCTATTGACTTATATGATTTTGTTCCTTGGCTTGCTATGGCGCATATGGTCATATGAGCAATCTTATTGGTATTCAAATATAGCATATAATATTATAAATGGAGATTGTTCACCTACAAAAGACATATTGGCCCTAATCTATATAACTATTGGTGATGGTGGAAACCTTAAAGGGCTAGCTTGTGTCTTCATCAAACCACAGCCTGCATACTCAGCTTTCCGTGAGGCCAGTTATGGCCATGCTATGCTGGATATCATAAACCACACCCATGCCTATTATTACTAGAACCGCAATTCTCTTAAATATCTGCGTGAGCTATTGTAAAAGATTCTTTAGAAAGCATTGGGCATAACCAGTGACAAACACGTGGAAGTGAGTATGGGTTGTCATTATAATATAGTGGTGTTGGAACTCAGGAGAACTCAAATGAATATTGTTTGGTACTGATATAAGAAGAACAAGTTCCCTCAAATGATAGGTATTTTAAACCTCAATCAGAGGCAAGATGGAATTCAGAGTCAAGATGAAGTTGAAGATGAGTTTAATCCATGAATCTCTGAGGCCAACCTGTGAGCAACTCACTCAAGGAAGAGATCGATTAGTCAAATTGCACCTTCCAACAACAGTTATTCCAGGAAAAGAGAAATGATTCACCAGAATTGTTCCCTCTTTCGACACTCAACTCAAACTAATTCTTAATTTGGCAGATTGTTAAAACTAATAATTTTCCCTCGTGTATTTTAATTGTATGTTGAAAAGCCCCAATTTGTGTATCCATGCCTATATAAGTTTGAGAAACTAGGAGTCAGTCGATTAATCAATTAATTACAGTAAGGAAGGAAATCGACCCAGCCAAGGATAGTGTGCATCATAGGAAGGCAAAGAAGGGAAGAGGAGTTGTTCCAATGTAGCCTCACACAATTCATCAGTTATGGATTTCTCCTTTGGTCTTGTTGGAATTGAGTGATGTCTGCATAATGTAAACATTTTTTTCAATAATCAATTGAAGCAATTTCCCAACATGTTCTATTTAATTATCTATTACATCTAATTACTTCGATTTCTGTGTGAACCAAGCACTCAAAGAGGGTGCGAGTTGGATGGGTTAGCCTCCAAACCAACTCGACACTGCCCTCATATTTTAAGCTAGATAGGATTTCAATTCTTATTTTTTGTGTGAATTTTATTTATTTATTTCCAGTTTCTTTCTACCTTCAACTTCTAGTTCTAGAATTAATTCAATTTGTTAAAATCTTTTATTCTCAATTTTTAAAGTTAATTTGATTTGCTGCAAATTGTTCCTATTTCATTTGCTGCATCAAGGGTTGTGCTTGCAAATTTCCTTTTATCAGTTTACGTCCAGATTAGCTCTACCTTTATGAGCTCCAACGTGTAACTCGAATTTTGTAAATTAATTGAGATCTATTAATTTATATTTCAGAATACAAGATCAATTAAATTTTTATAGCTCTAAGGTCTTAATGTATTCATTTATGTAAAGTTACAGAACCCATGCATCCTCAGGAAGCACCAATGACATATATTATCTAAAGTTGTGATTTTTATGCTTGAAAAACTAACATTTATAAATAAGGAAACTACATTGTGATGATATCGATAAATTTTTAATTACCATTATAGTTTCCTTTAACTTCTGGGCAAATTCACAAGATTTATTTTCAAGATAAGGAAGGCGAGAAATTAATATTAAACTAATTTCTTTCATGAGTTCATTTACACAGTAAATTTCCTTGTTATGTTGTTAATGCTTTCAAGTTAACTTTACACCAAATTAGTACAGGCGGAATTAGTGCAGGTAGAAGCAGTGCAAGAAGAATGGTTTTAAATTTCTTCCAACATTTACAGTCTTTTTGTTATTATGCCGACACTACTTTACTTCTAGTTCAATTTTCCCTTCTATTCGCTTGTATTAGAATTTCCTTTCACATTGATTTCTTGTATTTCCCGTATGATTTTGATTACCTCGATTGATGTTTTCTTGAATTCTCTTTAGTGCAGGATTTCATTTATTGATGAGATTAAAACACAAGATAGACTAGCATTTATTTTGTAGGTTGTCAGGGGCATTCTCTAGCATTTCCAGTGCTGCGTCTTGAAGTTCACAAACTATTCGGATTGACAAATTAAATGTTGATACATTTATAGACCCTATAATGCACCCAAAATTTTGGTGCCATTGTCGGGGAGGCGCTTAGGGGATTGACCTCAGTAACCTGCTGCAGTTTGGTTTTCCCTTTACCTAGTTTGTTTGAAAATTTTATTTACTTTGAATTTATTCTTTGCATTTGTTTCTTTCATGCATTATTTTTAAGTTTTTTTAATTTATCGAGTGCTATAAGAAACCCCCACCCCCACGTCCATTTATCTATTCAACCACATGCTAACAATATATACCAACTAGCTTGTAGAGATAAAGAAGTGGTATTTCGAGGCATTTTTTAAATGAAGAGTTTTGAGGCTAATATGAATCATTCAATGCACCTATTTCGCTGATTAGTTTCCAGGAACATTCAAATAAGGAGTCTCTAAGTAGTACGTGCAGAACCTCTTTTAGTTTGGTAAGAAATGGAAAACATTTTTACTTTTGAATTTCCTATCAAAGATCTAGGAGTGGATCAAATGCATAATATTCCCCCATCTACACTACCAAAATTTCATGGTTTCGAAAATGAAGACCCAGATACATTCTTATTTGATTTTGAAGTAATTTGTAGAGGATATGATTATTGTACTAATTATCAAAGGTTGTAAGTGTTTTCTCTTACTCTTAAAGGAGCAGCTCTCTGATGGTTCATGAGCCTTGGTGGGAACTGCATTCAAACATGGGAAGACATGAATAATGTGTTCTTGGAGAAATATCAAGACTATTGTTAGGCCAGTGAAGATATTTTTGGAATAAAACAAAGGGAAAATTAAATCTTGGAGGATTATGTGGAGCGATTTAGATACAACATCCAAAAATCAAAACATAAGAATTTGGTAAAAGAGACCTTGAAAACACCCCTACTCAATGGAATCAAAGATGAAATTTTGGAACCTTTAAATCTGATAGGAGTAGCTGATGTCACTCACTTACCATATGATGATGTTTGTAAATTATGCATTAGTTATCCAGGAGGAATCTCCAAGATCGGTAAGAATTCTAGAGAACTTTCTTCTCAATTTTTGGAATCTACTACAAAAACAGGAGCTACAAAATCTTTTCTAAATTTACAATTAGATGATTTGCAGGAAGAAAGGAAGGAGTGTAAGGAGGATCATTCAACAAATTATTTCCCATCACTATCGACGTTTCAACAAGTATTTAAGGAATCAAGTAAGAAAATAAATCGACTGCTAGGCATAACTAAAAACTCATCATCATTTAATACTTGGAGTAATATTTATTGTTCCCAACAGGTTCCTCAACACATCTACAACCCCACTGTTCCATGGAAGACTTATAATCCTCCTTTTATTCAATACCACACCATATTCCCACAATGGCTCCCTCCTTGGAGACAGATATTCCAACAACCTCAAGCATGGTTTGCAACCTCCTCTCTACGGAAATTCCCCATGCAAATTCCATTACCTGAGCCACAAGAATTGCAATTCCCATCCAATGTACCACCATGTTATCCATCTCTATGGTCCCAAACATTTGTGCAACCAAACCCTAATTTCAACAATCAATTTGCACATCAATTTAAAACACCTATTTTTCCTACTCGCTCCCCTATCAAATATAATGTCATATCTTTTAGAGAGGGGAGAGGAGTGAATCTAGAAACTTCCCCTATTACCACACAACATTTACCTCAGGAAGAAACTTTAATCCATAAACCAATAGAGAAGCAATCCATTATTTGAACTTGTTCGAAAACTGTTGTTGAAGCTCACAAAGAAGAAAACCCTAGAGTTTCCGTTAACCATCCTTGTTAGTCTAAAATGAGAAATCTTCAAACTATTGAAGACTTATACAATTTGGAGAACCATGAATATGTGGGTCCTATTGAATCATGGTTCCAAACAATTTTTAGTACACCCCATTACCTCATCATTTAAAATCTCTTGGTACCATATCAAGTAATAAAGTTGGTTTCTCATACTCTAATATGCGTTAAAGTTCACATTTTAAACCTGAGTGTGAGTATATTTAGTATTTTGTTATGCAAATGGATTCATTGGAAGTATGCCTTGACTTCAAGGTGATTTATTTTCTTTAAAAATAGGGTAGGATAATAAGAGAATAATGAATAAAGATGCATAATAACACTCTTGAACTTTTGATTCCCTAAAAGCACAACTTTTGAAATTTCTATTATCATGCACTCTCATGGTAAGACTTGTTAGAAAAAATTTACAATTAATACCTCATATCTTAAAGTAACTTTGATTGTTGATCAACATGTCAGTCAAAGATATTGTTTTAAGTTACATGTAATACTTTTTCCTATTCTAAAAAGCTATCATCAAGAAAATATTTTCAAATTCCTCTTCAAAGGGACCAGTGAAAAACCTCCTATGGTGGACTACGCCTACAAAACTCTAATAAGCTTTCATAAAGAATCCTGACATGATCAACTCAAGGAATATTTTTGGTCATTGTCTGAGATGTTCTTTTAAATAAGTTCTTAGGGTAGCATGACCAACTGGTAAAGAATAGTAATTAAAAACTTTTCATGCCATCCTACACTCTTAAGGAGTATATTTTCTTCCCCACCTATTAAGTAACACATCTAAGGTTAATCATCATCAGAGTCTTTTTCTAAAAACATAAATGAATTAATTGAGGGATAGGAGGTCTCATTGCGAGCTGACCTACTATGATCATGGCTCCTAAGGAGAATGACATTACCACACTAGATTACGTTAATTGCATTTTGAAAACGAGGAAAAGTCATCATTATATCTTAAGGTAGATTTTGCGTTAAGGTTTGTTTTGGCATTGCATTTTCTTATCATATGAAAGATTAGATTTCATATTTTGCATTTAGTGTTTGAAGATTCTCATAGATGCACTTTTGCATTTGGTTTGATGCATGATATGAGTGATTTTCTCCCCTACATAGATAGATTTCATCGAATTGAAGGATTTCTTTTCATCATCTTGTTTACATTTTAGAGACGTGTTCCGGTGTCTTTAAAACTTAGCAATTGTCATTCGCTTCGGCATTAGATAGTGCTAGCACAGACTTTTGCTCCTCATACTGTCGCATGTATAAAGGGAGACCCCCATAGGTTGCAAACCTTTATCCATAGGAAGCAGAGTTTGCCACCCTATAAATGTGATACACTGGGCACAACATTCGGGGAGATTTCCTACACGTATGTCAAGTCCTTGGTAAATTTATTTGCTGAGGTGTATATTGCACTTCATGATTACTTGGTACTCCTTTTACCTAGATTAGCTTGAGCAGTCATTTTTATATTTTTATTACTCTTTAAATTTGAAAATATCAACGAGAAACTTGTCCTTTCAAGCTCGCTAAATCATTGAAAATGACTAGAGTCGCCTTTTCATCCTTTCCTTGACTCTTAAAAGATGAAAAGGAAAAGTTCTTTTTCTAAAAATAATTTCCCATGATAAACATGTCGAGCCCAAGCAGTTGTTTCTAGGACCAATATTGATTAATTCCCTGTTAATTTTAAGATTTTTAAAAGCCTCAAACGAATCTCCTTTCCTTTTCTACATTTGAGAGGAAGTCATTGTGGCTGAACCATTGAGTTCATGTCAGAGTTCCCCTTCATTGTCTAGTACTTAAGGGTCCTCCCAAGGAGTTCATCTGAAGCTTCCTCAGTCACTTAAGGATCAAGGTTTTGAACTTTTGATTATTCCAAGTATCCAATGTTTGTCTTCTCGTCTACCTCCATCAGATTCCTGGTCACCTCAAGAATCTGATCTAGATTCCCCTGATAATCCTATTCAGACCCCCGAGAGTCTACAAAATCCTGAAAGTCCACAGAGGCTTATTGTCTATTTGTCGAATCCATTGTTCAATTCTATTGTGATATTGCCTCAGTGCCCTTACAGTCCCTATGATTGGCCTGATAGTCCTTTGGAGTTATCTCCTCGTACATCTGGGGTTCTTCATCACCAATTGTTTCCATATATGGATTCAGAAGGTGAAATCCAAGTCTCTTCTCAAGGTCATTTAGAATTTTCCACTACCCATACTCCTAACATTTATGATGAGAAAGGATATGACTTTCCTCCAGAAGGCTTTCCTTATACAGGAAGTGTCCCATCACTCACCTTTCCTAAAACTAGTGGACCTATGTTGCTACATGGTTATACCACCTTAGCTCAGTTAGTTTTGAGTGCTCCTAGTGCCTTTTCATTGTATCAGAACCCCATTTGGTATTCTAATTCTATGCCTACATTAGTTCCATTCATTCCCAGCACGACCTCTTGAACTTTTGTACAAACTGTAGTCAACTCAATTCCTATTCAACCTACCATTTTGTCACAACTTGCCTCATTGTTTCAACCAACTCTTCCAGTACAACCAACTAATTTAGGTCAAGTCTCGGTAAGTTCTTCTACCCCTCCATCAAGTGGACTGAATGTGCCACCGCCTGACAGTGAAGATTTAAATATTCCTCTTGTGTTAGGCAAAACCAATGTGAGTGGATTACAAAATCACATGGTTGGAGTTAATCAGCCTTATTATGGTGTTATTTCTAACCCTTCTGGTCCATCCGGGTCAAGTAAAATCCAATATCAGTAGCCTTATATGGCTCATGTTCCAATCCAATACACTTATGTCCCATATGGTTCACAAGCCTTTTTTAATTCATCCTACATTCCTCAAGAAGGATCTTATGTCTAGCCTTGCTAGTCTATTATGCCTAGTGGATATGGCTAGATTCAATTCAAGAATTATCAATACCCTCAGGGCATAACCCAAGGAACTATCCAACTACGAGGACAACCTTTGCAGCAGTAAGGGCAACCTTCATAGTAGCAAGGGAAATATTTGCAGCAGCAAGGCCAACTATCACAACAATAGGGGAAACCTTCACCCCAATCACAACAACCTTTGCAGCTACAAATTCAGTTGGTTCAGTAGTCCTCTCAACCTTTATCTTCGCAAGGCCAAATTTTGCAGCAACAAGGTCAACCTTTAGAATAGAAAAGTAAGTCTTTGCAACAACAAGGTCAACCTTGGAAACAAAAGCTTTATATGCATGTCCACAAGGTGAGCCTTTGCAAGCTCAAGGACAACCCCTATAGCACCAAGGTCAATCACCTTATGTCCAAGATCAAGAGGTTCAACAATATTATAACTCGCATGTCATGTACAATTATTTTTAGTGGCCTATGGTAGGACAATATCAAGCCAACCCTGCACCAAATCCCCCTTATGGTTAAGGGAACCCTCAGCAGGGACAAAATCAGGTCCCGTATGGACAAAATCCTCCACTATGGGGGGGAAATCCTTACCAGAAAGACTGGAATCCATAGTTTGGGTCTCCTCAAAGGCCCTATATGTCATTTAACATTCAATTATCTTTCTTATCTACATTGGAGCTACCCAATCTCTTGAGGCTCATGAGTGATCCCATTCTTCATTCACCTTAAAAGCCACCAATTCCAACGAAAATTCCAAGCGATTGCCCCAAATTTGAGGGAAAATCTAAGGAGGACCCGTAAGCCCATGTGATCACATATCACCTCTAGTGCTCCTCCAACTCGTATGTCGCTAAATGGCATATCAAGTTCCCTTATGGTACCTACAATGACTTCAACTCTCTAGCTATGGCTTTCCTTACTCATTTCCAATATCCGATTCGATATAAAAATTAACACTAATTTTCTTACATTTCTTAAGAAAGACATTGCAACCCACATCTCTGATCATATCCATGAATGGGGACGTTGGTGTCAACTCATCAAATTTGAGATTGTTGATGATTTGTTGAAAAAATGGTTCACAAAATCATTCATTAGAAATATTTCTAAGGACATAACTATGGGTGTATGTGCTACTGAAGAGAAAGTTATCGCCTGTGCCTAGTATTTAGACTTGGTCTATTCATAACCTGGCACATTGTACGAGATGTTGCTTGATGCTCTGAGACCATCATTGGATCTAACAGCATCAAAGTCTCTGGATACACCACCTTTTGATGGTGTGATTGGTTCTGTGTCTTAAACTTCCATGAAAGCTTCTTCGAAGTAGAAATCTGTCTCAAACAATGGTTCTAATATTCCCTCAAAAAATTCATCCAGTCGTGCGAAAACCTTTGAGGTACATGTTGTTCAGTCTACCACAATAGATAAGGCCTCTAAAGGTAAAAATAAGGGCAAAGGTAAGGCCAACACTGATACCTCAAAACAAGACCCTCCTAAATCATCTGTTGATAATGCTTCTAGAAGAAAGCCAAAATATCCTTGTCTCATCTATGAGGAGCATAATTACACTAAGGATTGTCCCCGACGTTATGAAGTTAATCACTTGTTCAAAGGGACTCTAGATGTCTTAAAAGAACCCTTTCCACCTGAGTAGACGCACTTGGTAGACCAATCATAGTCCTCTACTTCCTTAGGTTCCCAAGTGTTCATGATGCAAGGTTCATCATCGATCTTGATTGCTACTCAAACTAAAGACTATAAAACCATGCCTATGTAGACGATGGAGAAAGAAGCTACCAATATTCCTTCTACTTCTACTCTCTCTAGTTTTGGTCCACTCCAGATTGCGTTCTCTAATAGTGAGTCTGTTATCCAACCACCTCCCAAGGGTGTTCTTTGGAAATCAGCTTTTAATTTGAATGCTAGAGTTGCGCAACATTATAATATTGTTGAGGATTTAGCTAAGGCATCTTTGGCGATGTCTTCCTTGGAGGTTCTCCAATCCCATCTAATGTAGTGGAAGTCACTATTTTCTACCATAGGTGTGATTGATCCTTCTGATTTGTGTCTGATTATCTTTGATCTAGAAAATCATGTACCTCGTCATCCTCATCAGATTGCATTTCTGATACAGTTCCTTATCAAAGGAAAGATGATTCATTGGATGATTATTGATGAAGTTTCCTCTACCTGCATCATGTCAGTTTCATGTTGGAAAGCCATTGGCTCTCCTTCTCTTAACCAATCTCTAAACACCCTCGAATTCTTTGACAATAGAGCTTCATGTCCATACGGTATTCTCACGAACTTGTCGATTACATTAAAAGGAAAGACTGTTGAATTAGAAGTAGAAGTTGTAGATGAAAATCTCAACTACAACCTTCTTCTTGGGTGAAGCTGAACCCATACCATGTTTTTTGTGGTGTACATGCTTCGTTTTCCTCATGAAGGAAAAATAGACATTGTTGATAAATTATCCTTCCTTTCTTCTAGTTCATCAAATGACAACGTTCCTTATGTGGGAAATACTAAAATTTCTTACAAGAGTGTGGGGGCATGTCTCTTCAAGGACTCTGCATTAATGGATACTTTTACTCTCCCATCTCCGAATGTTCATTCATTCAATATGATCTTGGTTCTTATGGATCCTTGGATTATCCCTACCGCAGATCAGATTGATTCATTTGGCAATGTTATTCCTTTAAGTCCATTGGAGCAAAATTATCAAGATATTGTATTGGCTTCAATGGCCACTTCAGAAAGTCATACTATTTTTGGTATGAACCTAGACAATTCTGTGCCATCTCCTTGGCTTGGTTCTTGGGATTTTCCAGATCCTTTGAATGAGACATTCCCCACAGATGAGAGTATCGTTGAGGTCATGTATCTAATGAAATTCCATGCAACGATCTACATCATTGTTCTTCATTACTTCCTAGCCTCGATGAGATGCCTTCCTGTCTTGGAGCACATGTTTCTCATTGTCCCACACCTCTACTTCATACACCTATCCTCGTGCATGAGGTCTTGTTGAAGGGAAATATGGGGAACACCACTACTACTATGCATCTTGAAATTTCCACTAAACATGGAATTGTCGAGAACATTCATATTGGGGTTTCCAGTTCTCTAGATGAGATCGGGATTTATACTCCAATTTCTAAATAATTATGAGACTTCTTCGCTTGCTCATATGAGGAAATTCCTGGTATTGATCCAGTAGTAGTGGTGCATGATATTTTTACTTATCTTGGTGCTAAGCCTGTTTGACAACGACTTCACCCTGTGCACCCTTGAAAGGTTGCTGCTATCAAAGTAGAATTGGAGAGTCTTTTAAAAGCGAGCTTTATTTATCCTATTCCATTGACAGATTGGGTGTCCAATATTGTCCCTATTTCCAAAAACTAGGGAACGATACATGTTTGTGTTGATTACCATGATATCAATCGCACATGTCTTAAGGACAATTATCCTACTCCATTTATCGATCAAATCATCAATGAATGTGTTGGGAGTGAGATTTTCTCGTTCATGGACAATTTTTCTGGCTATAACTAGATTAACATTTCACTCGCCAATCAACATAAAATGGCCTTTATCTGTCCCTGGGGTACTTTCGCTTACAAAAAACTCTCTTTCGGTCTAAATAATGTTGGCACTACCTTCCAACAAGGAATCTACTATGCATTTCACAACATTCGACACATTGTTCAGCCATACCTCGACGACTTAGCAGCTCATTCCACTAAGCGTCATGACCATCCAAATCACTTAAGATCCATATTTCTACAATGCAGAATTACAATATCTATATCAATCCACACAAGTGCATCTTTTGCATTGAGTCTAACTAACTCTTCGGTTTTGTGGTGTCTCACCAAGGTATCCTGATTGGTCCTTTGAAAGTTGAGGCCATTGTCAATTTACCCCCCTAAATCATTACTGCAATTGCAGATCCTATAGGGAAAGTCTAATTTTCTCTGTCTATTTGTCCCTAATTACGCCAAACTCGCCAAGGGTTTTACTCGCTTACTTAAGAAGGGGATCCATTTTATTTGGTACGAAGTTTCCCATAAATCATTCGATTCTTTAAAAGACACGCTTATCAGTGATCCTTTACTGCATCCCCACAATTATCACTGCGATTACTTCCTATATTTGGCTGCAACTGATACTACTATTGCTATGGTGTTAGCTCAGCATGACGAATATGGAAATGACCATGTGGTTTATTATTTGAGCCAAAATATTCTCAATACTGAGTCTCAATATTCCCATGTCGAGAAACTTGCATTGGCAATAGTTCATGTCATCCAAAGAGTTCGACACTATGTCCTTTTATAGAAAACCACAATGATTTCTAATTGCAACCCCATGACACATATTCTGACTTGCCAATTGTTGGGGGAAAAATACTCCAAATGGATCATAATCCTACAGGATTTTGATTTGGAATTTATTGTGACCAAATCAAAGAAATCGCTTGTCTTTTCTGAGTTGATTTGTGCTCTTTTGTCTGCAAGAACTTCAACTAAGTTTACTAAGAAGATACCCAATGAAGCTTTGCTTCTGATCATCACTCTTGACCCATGGTATGGAGATTTTCTTGGTTAACTCCAAACCCAAACATTCTGATCTGAGTTGTCCCGATCTAATTGATGTCACATTCACCATCAGTCCCAACCCTATCGGATCCTTGGTGATACATTGTATTGAGTCGGTGTGGACTCTGTTCTTCACAGGTATCTCATCCTACAAGAGGTTGAGCAGGTCTTAAATGATTTCCACTCTAGTGCATGTGGCGGTCATATGTCTATATATGCCACTACTAAGAAAATCCTCCACATTGGTTATTTCTGGCCTTCTATCTTTAAATATTTCAATATAGCTCTCAAAAAATTCCATGAATGCTAGCTTGTCAACTGCAAGTAGCACATCCACTTGCACCCGTACACCTAGTAATTACCATTGGCCCATTTTCTAAAGGGGGCATTGATTTCATGACATGTAACCCTCGCTCGGCTGGGGTGCATGGTTATATAATCGTTGTCGTTGACTATTTTACTAAAGGGGTGAGTCGATGCCTACATATAATGCTCACAGTATTACTGCTACTCAGTTCCCTTTTAACCATGTCATAGCACGTTTTGGTATTCCTCAAGCTATCGTGACTGATCATGGATCACATTTTCATCAGTACATGATGGCAGAGCTGACTACTCAGTTGGGCCTTCAACATGATAACTCAACTCCTTATTATCCACAGGCCAATGGCCAAGTTGAGGTTGTTAATAAAGTTTTGATTACTATGCTTCAACGTACCATTGGGAATCACAAAAATGATTTTCATTTGATGTTATTCTCAGCTCCTTGGGCTTACATAACTTCTACTAAGACAACCACTAGATACACTCCATTCCAACTGGTATATGGTTTACATGAATCTCTTCTAATCGAATGTGAAATCCCTTTGCTTAAGCTAGCTATCAAACTTCTTTCGAATATCTCGCCCAAAGAGGAGTGACTATTGTACCTTAACAGGATTGATGAGACTCATTATATTGCTATGATGCTCATCGAATATCACAAGAAATTAGTCAAATCTCATTTTGACTAAACCGTTTCTCCTCACACTTTTGCTGAAGGTGACTTGGTCCTTCTTTATGATCAAGCCAACGATAAATTGGGAGCAATGAAGTTCGAACCCATATGGCATGGGCCCTATATAGTCATGTGTGTCTTACAAAAAGGCTCCTATGAGCTATGTGATTATGAGGGAGATGCATTGTCACAACCCCGTAATGGGTTTTATTTGAACAGGTATTATGCATGAAATTCATGTAATGACTTTTATACATTACTGTTTTAATTCATTAGTGTGCATTTTTTATTTTTTGGTGTGTGCTTGTTTTCTTTGTAGACATGTGTTTTTCTACTTACCTTGTGTTCCACTCAGTTTGCAGATCTTGTCAAGCCATTACGTTGTTTTTCTGATGGTGCTTGTTGTAGCACATTGAATGTGTCTTCCTCAGCGTGGGTACTCTATGACCATAATGGTGATCTGATTAACTTACAAGGTATCTGCCTTAGTTATTTTCACTATCTTCACCTTACCTCCATTTGGCACCAGGACAATGCCTCTAGACTAAAGTCCTTGTACTTTCACCTCCTTGGTGAGATCCAAAGAGTTGGACTTCTTCCCCTCATCGGCAAAATCTTGTGATGAAGTAGATATCTGTCTCCTATAATTCTAGTTCTTGGCCTTTTATATGATGAAGATCTCTCAATCTACATCCTAGAGACTGATCGGATAGGACAGAAACTCCATTTGAGCCCTTAATCCTATAGTCCTGAAGAATTTGAACAACTCGTAATTCCTCAGAGCATTTATGCATTCAGGATCCTAAGCTGCTTGGAGGTCTTCAACCTCATGGCCTCTTTCATTCCACTCCAAGCCCATGATCTCCTTCAAAACATCATTTGACACTTATTAATGCCTTTTTCATGGATCAAAATCATCAATTTTTTCTTAAAAAGAGAGTTTTCTTTCCTAAAAATCTACCCTTGATGTCATCATGCCTGTTTTTATAGAGAATGTGATGGCATCTTGCGAGCCTTTGGGCTCAAGCGCGATCATTGCGGATCTGGTGACCATACCCGTGATAGTCATTGATGCCCTAAATTTATAAAATCCTCCCTTACAACATAAAAATTACCATTTAGAATGCATAAGGAAGTGATAAAACTCAAGATAAGGGATGGGCCTCTTACTTATCATAGATGGTTTGTGAAATGGTACCCTAGATCTCTCGCAACAGCCACTAGAAAATCAAGAAATTTAGGGTACAAAATCCACTTTTAGAGATCACTTTCGTAAAATGGTAAAAAATAAAATTACTTTTGCCCATTTATAAGTTTTTCAATTCATCTTTGTTGACATATTCATAATATTTTCTCTCGATATCAGTGATGGGTGTGTTTCTTGTGCAGTTATAGGTACCTTCAAAATGAACAATGATCATTATTGACCGATTCTCATGAGTTGTATTTTCTCTATTTTTCAGACTCATTAAATAAATGAAAAAGGAACCCCCTTGGAGTCATCTTTGAGCTCTTTTTTGACTCTCAAAAACTGAAAATATTGTCGAGTACTTGTCGTTTTGAACTCGTTAAATTATATGAATCGATGTCACCTCAGTATACGTTTATGCCTTTTTCGAGCTGAGATTGACTATTTACAAAAAATGTACAACTTGGTCGACATGGTCAAGAGGTTCCCTTAGATATTGTTTTCTACCTTTTCGAGTTCAAGGGAAAAATTATGAAAAGGGACATAATGGAGTTTCTTTTCGATTTCTTTTTCAAACTCTCTAAATATGAAAAAGATACTCTCTAAATATGATGAATCCAAGCTTCTCCTTCCTAGGGCTCGTAAAACTTACTAGGATGGATTCATTCGAAGAATGAACGTACATGACAAGCATATGCTATCCCCTACAAGCTTGTGATAAAAATAATTGGGGTACTCGTTAGAAATAGCGAGGAGGGAATGAAGATGAGACAAGCTTTGTATAGGTAGCATATCACTCTTGAACATGACACTCTTTTGCTCTCGTGTCGGGTTTGGGATATCCTCTCTCAATCACTTTTCCTCCCAGGTTTGGGTGATCCAGTTTTCCTCTCATTTGACTATTCCATTTTCTCATAATGACCTTTATTCCTATCTTGAGTCAAATTCTGCCACACTCTAGATTCATGTCACCAATGTTCAAGAGAAGTCCAATCTATAGTTATTTACCTATACATTGTTTGAGTAATTACTATAGTCTTGACAATTGTTCCACTTTATTCCTTGTTTCATATAGATGATGGGGGATTCATCATTTCCCTCCCTCGATGGGTCACTTCCTTTCGACTTCAGATCATTATCCAGGAATATGACTTAGAAGCTCCCTTTCAGTACCTTAGAGTTAGTATTCCCTAATGGCCAGTGCCTTACATCTAACGACAAGCCTTCATCATTGGCTTTCGATCAAATGATTCGGAAAGTTTTTGACCTCATCTTCATTATCACATTCATGGATTTTATTGTAGTACCTTGAGATCCAGTGTCATTATTGGTGGTTTAACTCGTACCTATTAAAGGTCCACATCATTGGCCAATAATCAGGTTGTTTTCTAGCATGTTTGATGTCAACACATTTATTTGCATGTTAGGATTTGTACATTGATCGGGTCTGGATGGAATGCAAGACCTTGGGTCTTTTCTGTTATGACTCAGGCTACATCGAGTTATATGTCATTCATGATTATACACATGTTTCTACTATACGGATCGTTGTTACCATGCTGTGGGACTTTATATTTGTTATGATCCTCATTATCTGGATGGTTGCACCCATACCATGGATATTTCCATATAGTCTTCATCATCTATATGGGTGAATCCATGCCACGGATCCATGTGTTGATATTATATATGTATATGTATATGTGTCATTGATATGCAGGTCTCCTCATAGTGCATGTCCTCATCCTTGCAAGAGCTTGTAAAGCATCTCAACCATCACTCCTCATTCTACCTTCATGCTTTAGGGGGCATCTGTTACATAGTATATTGTCACGCCTCCTACACTTGCTTGTGACATACCCTGTAGTTCCAAAAACATGACAATATATACTATGCTCATCCATTTATATAGCTCAGATCCCTCTTAATACCTTGTTTGGAAAATTCCTTGAGCTTTCCCTGAAGAAATGGCTCTTAAAACCCTAAAATGAGAGTCATCTCTCTTATGAAGCTCAAAACAATGATGGTCTCTTGTTTCACTATGTATCACCTATCATGGCATCACTCTGTTCACTTGCATACCGATGATGATGAAAAAAAGGTAATTTTCCCTAAAGAGATGAGAAGCTTCATGATCTATAAGTTTCTAGAGCAACGAGTTGGAGGTGGTTTCACATATATAAGCTAGAATCCTCCCATTTTGACCTATTTGTCTTATCTATATGAGCTACCTCATTTATATGTGGACATAATCCTATATTTGGAGAAGTCCTAACTCCCTCTCCCAGCTTATAAATTCCTCTTGTCTCATTCCCAAATGGTTGGTCTCTATCCATTTGCACCCCTACGCTGAGCTTATGCTTAGAGGCTATTCATTAGACTTGGAGAAGGATTGTTTGTAGAGTTTCTTGGCTTGGACTTGGATTATGACTCAAGGAGAGCCTCTCAACATCAAGGCCATGGTTGTAAGCTTCCCTTTATTCCTTAAATAATATACAACCACTGGTTCATCTTCCCAAAATATATATGTTCATGTATGTATTAGCTTAGTATTCCTTGATCAGTTAAGTAGGTTTTTATTGGATTTGATATTGGCTTTGGCATGATTTGTTGTTTGTTGATCACTTGTGTAGGTACATAAGCCTTGAGAGAAGCAGAAACAAGTCCATGACACAAGCAGTTCGAGGCCCTTAACAAAGGAAATTAGAATAACATCATAATGAGGTAGGTCATATCTTTCATTCTACTTTTCAATTATAACCTAGGCAGATGTCAAGTTGATTGTCACTTCAGTTTCTAGACCCACTCATTGGACTAGAGGGACTATCTCTGTCCATAGAGAGGATTAACCTTGTCAACAGAGCCAACCTAGGACCCTCGAACACAACTTGATTAGGTAGCAAAGGTGTTGACACTGAAAATTTCCCCGTATCAAGATCCTTCATGATTTTATATTTTCCCTTCCTCTGAGGGATATACTGAGGCAACCTCATCATAGGAACCACCCCTTTGGCATCAATGTCCTCAATTCCCTAGCGTTCTTATTCATCTAGGTCCACTACTTATCATCCTAATCTAAAATGTCAAAAGCACCATACTAAAAAGTTTTATTCTTCTTACTAGAATATTGTACCCTTATTTTTTAGATAAAACCATACTCCACCTTGCACATTGAATGCTTTCTCAATTTTGTGTTGGTCCTGTATGGATTTCTACTTTTCCTATGAATTATTAAATGTCTCTTATACTTGAAAATGGATATTCCTGATCTTACTAATGAATGTTTTGTCATTCAATGCTTCTTGTGGTGTCTTCACTCACTCCTCTGTGTTGTCCACATACAACATATAAAGGAAAAGGTGCCAAATACTCAAAGAATTTTTAAAAGGGGATTTCTAATAGCAGATTTATCTATTATAATAATTCTTAACATAAATCAATTCATTTCCCCAATTCCTTGGATGCTTTTGATTTTAATCCCTAAAAAGTAGAATAGATGTCCTATTGACAACTTTTTTCTTCCCATCTATCTATGGATGGAAAGTAGTGGATATTTTCAACTTCATGTCAATATTCTCTCATAGTGTAGTCCAAAGGTACTAATAGTTCTAGAATCTCTATGAAATATGATGCTTCTTGGTATCCAAAAGTGAACCTAGAAATTTCCAAACAAAATGCTTGTTGTATCTTGTCCTTTGATGGTATTTTCGTAAGGCATGAGAATGACATCTTGCTAAACTTAACTACCACTATAAATTGATAGTCATGATGCTTCCTTATTATTGGAAAATAAACCATGAAATCAATGGATATGCTCTACAAAGGTCTAGTAGGTACATTTAAGGCGTGATATAAACCTTTATTTATATTATAAGACTTACTGGTACAATAAAATATGCATCCTCTAATAATTTCAACTAGATCCTCTTGCATTATAGGCCAATTGCGTAGATGTAAGATTGTATAGATTATAGAGAAACCCATAGTGGAGATTATGGTTACCCATATTGTAACCATTTTCAACATGAACATGGCCTTGTAGCCATTCAAACACCTCTTTAACATTTCCTTCTTTTGTAGATGTTTTTTGCATGAATCATGTGAACTGAACTTAAATGGGATCACAAAAACTTATATATATAATAATAAAAACATAGATGTAGAAGAAAAGAACTTCATTTCATTCATAGAAAAACAACGCACTATTCCTACAAATAAAATGGAAATAAGATATCTCGTGCAATGGTAGCTTATCTCTGAGAGAGATGTGGCAGCTACATGCCGTTGAAATATATTAAAATGAGGCTCAAAGGCCTATTTATTATTCGAAAACATGATAAAACCCTAAAAATCCCAAACCCTAACCCCATGAGATGAAACACCAAGAGTTTGTGGGCCCTGTTGGGATTAGTTGGGCAGCCAACTTCCCGGGCTTGTAACTTCATCATATTATCTTTGTTTGGCACATATGATACCTTGTTGGAAAGGTCTCCCTGAGTACTATAGCTTTCACTGTAGTCCCTTCCCTACAACTTTGGGCCTATCGTGGACCCAAAAAAAAAAAAACACCATTTAGGGGGTTAAAACTACTTTGAAAGTTTAGGACCTAAAAAAGTACTAAAAATAGTAAATGTTGAAATGAGCAAGGAAATAGATGAAACTGACTAGGGGGTCTAGGAGGAATATGCAAGTGGAAACAAATATCCACCTGGATCATTCCTCCCCCTTTAGGAAGCAATGGCCTCCATTGTGTGCAGAGCCTCCATGAGGTGAGGAAATTTCTATTGAACCTAGTCCATGGTGAACCACTTTCCTTGGTGAAGGAGGTGGCCTACTTTCACAACTCGGTATAGTCGTATCCTCTGTTGACAAGTCTTAGTGATCTTTCTGTCCATGATCTGATAAGTTATGGCTTGTTCCATGTAGTCTAGGTTGAGCTTTGTTGGTTTTATTTGTTCTACAATGTCAGATGTGTCCAACAATGTTGGACAGTATGGCCAAAGGCAATCTACAATGAACACTGGGTGCATACCAAGGAATGATGGATGTTGATATTGAAGGCATTGACACCAATGGCCTTGGTGATTGTGTATGGCCCATATGAGAGTAGGAGAAGCTTGTGATGGGTGCGAGGAAAGTTATGCTTCTGCAATTGTAGCCAAACTTTTTCACCCACTTAGAACTTGTGTGACACTCAATGCTGATCATGGCACTACTTATACTTAGCATTGACTCTGTCCAATACATCATGGAACTACTGGAGGATGTGTTGAATCTGCTCAATCAAATTGTTAGCTCTTTCAACTTCAAACTGAACATGATCTGAATCTATATGAGTGGCTACAAATGGTATGGCCACATCAATAGGGCATAATGGCTAAAATCCCAGGCCTACCTGAAAGGGGTTGTGGCCTGTTGAGTTGTAGAGAGCTCTGTTGTAGCTATGTTAGACATAGGGGAGACTTTCATCCCCACATGTGTGAATTCTTCAAGTTGTACATGCGCAATATTTATACAGTCTTCCTGTTTACTATCTCTATTTGGCTATCAATTTGGGGATGGAAAGTTGTGGACTTAGTAGGTTTTATATCCATCATCAACCAGAGAATTGACCAAAATTCACTCAGGAATCTGCCATCCTGATCTGAGACAATGGAATATAGGATCCTAAAGTCTACCCATACACAATGAAAGAAGATCTTAACAGTTGCCTTTGTTGTGATACTCTTCTTGTAGGTGGCCATAATGGCCATCTTAGAGAATCTGTCAAAAACCAAAAAAATGCAATTGTTTCCATGCTTAGTAGAAGGAAGGCCCGGAACATAATCCATGGAGATAGATTCACAAGGCTAGCTAGGAGTAGGTAGAGTAGTATACAGGCCTTTATTCTTGATGGTTGGTTTCGAAATGGCACAGGCGGTGCAGGATCTAATGTACTTCCCAACATCTTGACAAAGTTTCGGCCAATAAAAATACTTCTGCAATATTACCACTATTTTTTCTACTCTGAAATATCCAGCAACCTAACTATAGTGCACCTCCCAAATCATCTTGGCACGCTCACTTGAAGGAACACAGTTGTGTCCCAGGTGGCATAACAGTGCATCCTGAAGGTGAAAATTTGGAACTTTCTTCCCTTTTAGGAGTGTTTGGTATATGATGCCAAATTCTAGATCACTCTTGTAAAGATTTGGCCACTCCAATGTCTGGTGCCCACAGGAGTTGAGCATAGTGATCAGCACCATGACCATTTGTTGGACGAGGAAATCAACAACATTATTGGTGTTTCCCTTCTTATACTTAATGTAAAAATGGAATTGTTGCAAATAGGTGGACCATTTATGATGGTAATCATTTTGCAATTTCCCTTGTGTCTGAATGAACTATAGAGGTTGGTGGTCAGTGTGGATGACCATTTCCTTCCCCATAATGTAATGCTTCCATTGACGGTAGGCTTGCACAATGGAATACATTTCTTTGTCGTAAGTGGGGTACTTTCGGACTGTGTCTAAAAGTGTCTCACTATGGTAAGCCATTAGATGCCCATGCTAAGTAAGAACCACACCAATATCATATTTGAAGCCATTTGTCTCAATCCCAAATGGTTGTTGTAGGTATGGTAATGTGAGAACTAGTGTAGAATAGAGGTGATTCTTCAACTCGGAGAACACTTGTTGTTGTGTTTCTGACTTAAAAAACCTATCTTTCTCTCAAGCCTTGGTGATTTGAATTAAAGGCCAAGTGATATGAGAGAACCCCAGCCTAAACCTAAGGTAGAAATTGGAAAGACCCAAAAAGTTTTAAAGCTCTGTTAGAGTGGTTGAGGCTGGCCATTCACGAATGACTTGTATCTTGGATGGGTCCACATATACACCCTGCTCATCAATGATGTAGCCCAGATATTGAACTTGGGTCAATACAAAGGTGCATTTCTCCAAGTTAGAACACAATTTGTGTTGGCGCAAGGTTTGTGTTAACACCCAGGTTGTTCCCTATGACTCCCAAGGGAATACGGCCAGGGTAACCACTAACCAATATTTGGACTACAGCTTCTAGCCCAGTTGTAATTAGAGAGGGCTCTCTCTATAAGATTTGTCTCTGTTTTTATGGAGTTTTTAGGCTAGTTATGAGGTAAAGATTTGTTTATTTTGTGTTTGGTTGGGAGGATGATTTCTGATAGTTTTGAAATGTTCTCTGTAGGTAAATTAATTCATTGGGCAATGGAGTCTGTAGCTGTTGGTTTCTTGAGATCCTGTTTTAGTGCAGCTAGAATTATAGGGCCTTTATATATTTTATGAAACAAACTGTAAATTGTGATAATGAAGTGTGAACAACCAGTGAAGAGCATTTAAGAATTCTTCACTAAGCTGGGATGTGAGAAAGGGACCTATTCCTCAGGAGAAATACTTGAATTCCTGAAACAATAGATCACTGTGATGATATAGTGTGAAAGGTAGCAATTAAGAATTACACTTT
>APFE031530336.1:67926-103233 GCA_000404065.3 Pinus taeda | reverse complement strand
CTTTTTATTTTTAAATTTGTTTAGCAATCTTTAGAATGTTTACAACACATCTCTTAAAGAAATTGGAATTAAAAAACACAAATCAATAGAGAAATGGGGGGTCGTGGTTTTGTCACTACAAAATTTATGTAAAATATTAATGATATCTTTCAAAGAAAATGAATAAATTAGATAAAAACCATATATTAAATTTTAGAAAAAATATGACATGAAACTCAATTTAAATTGACATGTTTTGTCTTCTTTTACCACCACCTAATTTTTTATGATTTTGTAAATTTAAGAGTAAACATTCCAACTCCATTTATTTTTATAAAAATTCTTTGCCACAAAAAGGGAAAAAGTGATACACATTAACATGCTTTTACCTTATAGCCAGTCAACATTGAGCAACCTTTTGATCAGTGGGTTTGGACATAATAGGTGAGATCGTTCCTAACTCTTCTAAGCAGCATAGATACATTTTTACAACAACATATTACTTTACTAAATGGGTAGAAGCAGTTCCACTCAAGACGGCTAATGCTGAACATATCATTGAATTTATAAATCAATTCATAATCACTAGGTTTGGATTGCCTTCCGCTTTAATGTTTGATAATGCATCATACTTTTCTGGAAATGCAGTGACTGAATTTGCACTTAAAAGAGGTTTTAAACTTAAATATTCCGCCAATTATTATCCACAAGGGAACAGGTTAGCTGAATCTACCAATAAAAACCTAATTAGGATCATCAAATGAACAGTTGACCAAAATCATAAAAATTGGCATAATTCTTTAATATATGCTTTATGGGCAGATCGAATAACGAAGAAAGCCTCCATCGGCACTTCTCCATTCAATTTAGTTTATGGAAAATAAGTGGTTCTTCCGACTCATTTAGCAATCCCCTCTCTGTCTTTAGTTCAATACATTGATGAAGTACCAACTTCCTCCTTACAGCTAAGGCAAATGGAAATAATTAAGTTATAAGAACAGCGAGAACAGGACAAAAGAACTCACGCTCATCATCAAGCATTAGTGAAATCCTCTTTTGATTCAAACATGATGACTAGAAAAGATTTTTAGATGGGAGATCTAGTTTTAAAATGGGACAAGGCCCATGAGGAAAATGGAAAACATATAAAATTTCAACGAATGTGGCTTGGTCCTTTTCAGATTGTAGAAGTCATAGGTCTGTCCACATTTATGCTGCAGGATTTAGCAAGTAAAAGAGATTCTTTACCTGTTAATGGTCGGATCCTAAAAAAATATTTTCCCTAGAAGATTACTCTTTTATTTTGTAGATTAGATTTTTATTTTAATAAAACCAGTTGTGAATGGTTACATTAGGAATTTACGAAAAAGACACCAATTCTCTTTCAGATTTTGATATTTCGCTTGTATAAATAGCAAATCTTTTGGAAAATTGATCTTTACTATTGGAAGATACAGTTAAAGACTCTAACCTAGATATGATACTAGTTTCAACTTCATAAAATTCGATGAAAACAAACTTTAGTGAGAAATTGTTTTATATCAGTGTAATGAAAGGTATCAATAACAAAATAAAGATTCTCTATAGAACAACTCCTTCCAAAAAACTCTACTATTGTCGTCCAGAGCTATCTTAAGGAAAAAATGACTTCCTCCCTACAAAGGAAATCACAACTTTCAGAGGAAAAATCCAAGGATACACTTCATCTTAAAGAGTGAGAGGTCTCATCATGAGCCGACTTATCATAATCAAAGATATTATAACTTGCTGACTTTGCCAATACTGCATATCACAACAAGGAAATGACTCAAGATTGTTGCAATCAAAAGACAAGGAGTCTCATCACGAGCCAGCTTGTTCAACAAAGTTATAAATCAAGTGAATGACTATGTCATAAACTGGCTATCAAACCAAGACATTGTTCTTTAAGAGTAAAATAAAATTAAAGCAATAAGTGTGGATGTGGATTCTTCTTTGAGAGTTGTATGTTTCTTTAAGTAAGGTAAAGGATCATTGTTGGGTAACAGGTAACCATGTCGAGGCTATGAACTCATGCTGGCAGCAGAGGCTCTACCTACGACAAATGAGCATATTTAAAACTGATTTACAGAGAAGCCTTTGTTTTATCTTTATAAAACCAAGTAATGACTGATGTAAATACAAGGAATAACTTGAGGAAGTAAATAATCAGAGTTGAAAATAGTTGAAACAAAATATCATTGATAGGTTAGAACATAATGTACTTTATCTTTCAAAAGTAAAGTTTAATTTTCTGGAAAATTTTCTTCTTTGGAAGTATAGAAAATTCAAAAGAACGACAGAGATGACTGGTTCTTCCAAGTGAATTGCCAATTGTTGTGGCCACCAACAACCCCACTTTTTATTTAGTGTTGTGACTAATACTAAATATATGGGGACCCTTAGCTAAAATTCAAAAGAATCAATTAGTGATTGTATTTCCTATTCAATAAAACTTACCATAGTAAACTTAAGAAAATACCTTTGAAAATATGTAAAAAAAAACATAAGTTTTGCGATGAGGGAAGACAAAATCACTCCTTAAAGGATATCGTATCACATAAAAGGTAACAGGATGCCTCCCTACAAGCCAAAGCTATAAGAATGTGAGATTGCAATATGAGATCACATATTAAAAACATATATATCACATCACATGCTTTAAAACGCACTTACGCTGAAAAACCGCAGAAAACGTCGATATGCGATATCGCATATCGCAAAATCGCACCTCGCAAGAAATACATTAAACGTGAAATGCGCATACTTACGAGTTTACAATAATGCGACCATGTGATATTGCGATATCGCGATATCACGATAACGCAGAAAAGCGATCTTATGAAAGAATGAAAGAGCGATCATGTGATATTGTGATATTGCAATTATGTGATGCATTGTCTCATCGCAAATTTTTCTGGTTCATTATTCAAGGCAAAGTGTTTCCATTAAACGAGAATGGTTATGTGCTTTAAATGCTCATTAATGAAGTAGTTGCAAGTTGCTAATGAAATCTAGTTTTGAGTTTATCAAAGAGCCAGTTCACGTAAGGTGGCATATTTTTAAATGTCTTCGGCAGTCAAATAATTCTCGTCGTTATTTATTGTCATTACTCTCACCTCACTTGTAAACTGCAGGAATGAAGGACAAAAGGTTATACAAAGCAGTGTATAGGAAACTACGGTGAAAATAGGCGAGGCTCTGATATCTGAAGATAGAGAAAAGGCACCCTTGCACAAAGACACAACATGCAACATAAATGCGGGTATTTTCACCTGGGAAGGCATACATAATCTATTTGAGGAAATAAATCATAAATAATTGGATTTATGGCTACTACAGGCTCATCAAGGTCGTCTGAAGCATTAGTTGCAGATTTAGCTTGTTCATTCCTGCACCGGAGAGCGGCAAGGCCCAAAATTCTCCCCTTCACAGAAATGGTTAAAGGAATATTAGACAACACTGACATCAAGACAGGCAGTTTAGGGCTCAAGGTCAAGAGCTCTCAGAATCATTATTTTCACAAAATTTCAACTTTACATCCGCTACAAGAAAACACGCTAGAGGCGAAAATCACACTGAGGAAGCCCGGATTAAGAAACAAAGGCAGTTTTCGATGTGCGATTAGCGCCTAGCGCTAATCACGCATCGCTGGGTAAAACTTCTCGAAATGGGAAGCCTCTAATTTCTCAATCTCCTGTAAGCCCAGTACCAAAAAGATGGTGCCAGCTCTTGCTGATTCTGTTTTACAACACATTTAAAGGCTAAAGTGAGCCAACTGACTCATATCAAGCAAATGTTGAATGCTTGCGACATTAAGGAGAAAATACAGAAATAGTTAGTTTTAGATTTAGTTTTAGAAATAGTTTTATTTTATTTTGCCTAGAAAAATGATGGTCATTTAAACCGTATCCTAAATTTTTGTAAATAAGTTATTTTTAGACATAGTAGTATTTAAACACTTCTCATGCATTTAGAGAAGGGTCCAGAAATTTATTGAAAACTTGTCCTCAGAACATGCACTTTTTCACCCTCCGAGGAGCTTTTGGTGAATGAATGGAACAGGGTTTATTGATTTTTGCATCTGATATCTACTACTGATGTTTCACTTCTGTACTCTTAGTTGATGTCAGATTGAGAAGAGATAAATCGTTATCACTTGAAGCTCATGAGTAGAACTAGTTGTAAATGGTAGTTTTATCTCTTAACTATTTCTATCTCCTGTGTTATAGTGATATTTAAGCTTAGTTTTTTACATGGTAATGCTTGAATGCCTGAGTTATCATTTGGAAATTTGTATGGTGATAGCTATTTATTTGTGCTTGATATGTGAACAACTTACTATGCGATATGCTTCTCGCAACTGTTTTGTCTAACTTTTTATGCAAACTAGTTCATTTATATTGAATTATTTTCTTATAACAGTTGAATGATCTTTATTACTAATTATTATTTGAAATCATTTTATATCACATAACAGAAAAATCTTACCTGAGGTTAGTATAGATATTAGATGTCGTTGCTTTTTTAGAATACAATTGCATATTGCAAGATTAGAATTAGAAGTAGATTATCTCATTTAGAACCTTTTAAAGCCACAAACATCAATCAATCTTACACACACACACAAATTGGGAAACTGGTCCCATTATCCCCAGTCGGACCCTCTATACCAAACGGAAAAGGAGCTGCCAACCAAGGTCTGGACCAGGCAGGTATCCCCCTTGTTGTTGAACTGATTTTCGGGGCTTCAACAGAACCATATGGAATGTAAGGAGTTTGGCACTGAACCTAAGCCTCATAAGGTTGTTTATACTGGAAATTACTACCCAGATGGACCAACGACATTTTGATCCTATTGGTACTAGACATTGCCTGATCCAGCAGGACAGGCAAGCTTTTGGATAATGCCAAAAGAAGGTTGGTTCATGCCAACCATGTGAGCCTATGAGCTACTCACATTGGTGGTGCCTAACACCATAGAAACACTCAGATTCTCCCCCCCAAGTGGTGGCACAGCTTGGCCACTTACTCGAGGGATCAAAGAACTAACAGTAACATTCTTCAAGACCACTAGTTGAACCAGACTAGTGTATGGGATGGGCGATACAAGAGGGTTCAGGATGGTGGGTTGCACCGAGACTGAGGTAACGACCTTTTTGGAGGTTGCGTTTGTAATGAATGGACGTAGTAGTCATAGCGCTAGACACCCAAACAAGGTTATGGTAAAGTGTTGAGGCACTTGGTGTACTTGATACCAATTATGCCAAAGTCACATAATTAGGTGGAAATTCCTGATACACACTGATAAGAATTCTCCCTACATAGGGGAAACATTAAGGAGGAAATTGATGTTGTTCCTCTTCGATAGTGTGTGGAGTAGAAACTTTTGATTCATCCAGAGAGGTAACTGGAGCATCGCCTTCGGGTTCCATAGCTGGGAACAAATGACGGCGAACAACCAAAGATATACGAGGGGATAATTCTAAAGGAACACCTGACTGATCATACAGACTGTATGGACACTACGGTGATATCAAAATATGGTAAAAAAAAGGATTCAGAGGATATATAACTAGTCCAAGCTGACTGTCAGTAGTTAGAAAACTCTCAGGAGTTTGGACGAGATTTTTGGGAGATTACAAGCCAATATCAGCAGGTGACCTAGTATCTGAAGTAGGCAGAGGATGAGATGACAAAGGTTGAATGATTAAAATGATACCGATTTCAATACCTTAGTCCTCGAGTGACTTTGGTAATTCAGGAAAAGGCTCCTCAGGCAATTTTTTAGATGGAGGAGAGGAAGAGGAACTAGGTGAACCAGATGGTTCAGCCACGATGAACTTGTCTTAGTTAATAGGAAAAGAGAGAGATAAAATTCAAGGCTTTAAAATGTTCTTTAGGGAAAGCTCATGATTTGGTCTAGAAAACACTAATAAGATGTTATAAGATCGTGGGTAATCAATTTTTTAAGACACATAAATACACTGGTAGTCTTTCATGTTTTAAGAGTCGAGAAAGAAACAAAGATGACTTTATCACTTTCGATTAGAAACAAGCTCAAAAGAAGAAGAGCTTGAATGATATTTTAAGTTTAATGAGTCAAAAAGATCAAATCAATACTCTGGATGATTGGGGTAAAAAGGATTACCAAGCAACCGTGAACTGCATAATACCTCTCGGTGAATCGAGAAGTATGGACAAGGAATCTCCCTGGATGTTGTGTTCGGTCTATCACATTTGCAAGGCAGCCGACTCGGCTTCCTATGGATAAAGGATTGGAGCCTAGATGGGTCTCCCATTATATACTTGATGGTATGGGGAGCACAAATCCATACTAGCGTTGTCTAGTGCTGAAGCTAATGACAACTTCTAGGTTTAAAGATGTCTGAACACATCTCTAGCCTAGAACTTCTAGATGTGATTGTTAGGTTTCAAATGCATCTTAGCTTAATTGAGTTCATTTTAAAGTTTATCTTGATTTATGTCTCATTTTTCCGGCCTTATCGATGTGACTCGAAAAACCCTAAATCTAGCCAAATGAGACAAGACCCTTTCAATTTGATGAATTGTGTACACTAGAGAGGGTAGAGAACACAATCAAATGCAAACAACCAAGAAACCAAAAGAAAAATGATTTTTCACTACTTCACTTTTCGAGAAAATAAACTAATGAAATATGCATTCCAATTCCTAATTTTCTTACAAGTACACTCTAACAATCCTTTTAAAAGCAAAGAGAATTCTTTTCCTTTTCAAATGCCAATGCAATCCTAGCCTTCAATGACGCTAACTATCGTAACATATTGATGCAACAAACTAGGGTTTTGTACTTTTCATGAACTGACAAAATGAGTTTCTCATAAAACACTTCAATGAAAAAGTTTTCGAGACAATCAATTCTCAAGCAAATGAAAAACACGAAGAGAGAATCTCTTTCAAACTAATGACAGAATGACTTTGCCAAAAACAAGACAAGCAATGTTATCTATGCCAGAAAAGAAATGTTTAGACAAGCAAACAAAAACTTTTCAAACTTGTGTAATGGATGTCAAAGCCATAGAAGCACCATAAACGAAATGCGAGGAGTAACACCAACAACTTGACTTACTGAGTTCACAATCAGCTAAATGGATGACAATCTAAATGCCCTAGTGCCACTAACCATCCAATGACCCAAGAAATCAATAAAAAAGATGTCACATCAATAATAAAACAAACCAAATGCAATGAATCTTTCTAGTAAGAGAGAATACGGTCTAAAAAGCTTATCGGGTCGAAATCATGAGAGCAAAACACACTGGCCAAGGTTTGGGGCAGAACCTAGTCTTCACTTATAGACATCGGTGAAACTGCTTGACTGACAACAAGCACCAGAAGCAGGTCAGCGCGACTGTTTCTTAGCATAGCACATTGATAGGCACAACTATCAACAAATTAAGCGCGTTAAGCGAGGATGCTAAGAAAAAAATAAAAAAATTCAAAAGTTGGGACTAGACTTGCTACTATGAATTTCAAACTCAAGGCAGTAAGCAAAGGAAAACAAACAGAACTAAAGGGAAATGGTGAAACTAGAAAAGTTCACACAAAACTATGAAATTCCAAGGAAACAAATAGAAGGATTGGTTCCCCAGTAGAGTCGCCAATTTGTGGTGAAGTAAAATTATGAGTGCGGACAAAAACAATTCCTCTAGCTCGATAATGGGTATAGCCACTAACAAGACATTCTATGGAATATTTCCTTAGGTTAGAACCAATTAAGAGGGCCTACCTCTTAGTATGCTTATCCCATTTGGTGATGACCTTGCTTACTCGCTCCAGCTATTTCCCGTTTCCTTCTTCAAACACCTGAAACAAGTAAACAACAACAAACAACAACTGTGATAATAGAAAAATTGCAGTTCAACTTAATTAACAATTCATGAAACATTAAGCCATAAATACGTGAGGTGACATATTATGTAGGAAATAAATTCATATTTGCATATATACTAAATCAAGAAGATATTACAACCATTGTCTTGACGTTGTTGTTCTCCTCCGACAAAACCAGGTTCCCACACACTTCCGTTAGCATTCCATGATGGCCTCAAACATGATATTTTTAAGGATTTTCCTTTTAAGATTCACACTAAACCAAATTCATAGTTCTGCCTCACACACAGCTAGGGAGCTACAACTATGAATAGCTTGTTGTTTACTCCAAACTTAATTAGCACTAGCACACCAACATTAACACTAGCTTGTGCTTGGGATAAAGGGATGTTTATATAGCATGATGGATGGGAGATGGTTCCTCTTCTCATATGAGAAGGTCTTATCTCTTGAGGTAGGTCCATCCTTATAGTGGAAAGGAGCTCAAACTGACATCCTCCACTCCATCTAGCTCAACCATTTACCAAACTTCTGTTATGAAGCTTCTAGACTTGGAAGCTTCAGCTCCTTATTTAAAAAACTTTCCAAAAGAGGATCTACATGAATGAAATAAATCTCAATCGCTCTGGTTGGCACTAGGGACAGTGTTAATCCCTGCATATTGACACGAATAGGACAAGAGTCATTAGCATTAGTATTTTAAACTGGGAAAAATAGAAGATTTCGAGGAAATGGTGCAAAAGGGAGTTGTTCTGCTCATGAAAGGGGACACAATGGAAGGTTCTTCATGAAGGAAAAGTGTGTAGGGTTCACTGTAGAGGTCCTCCAGGATCAAGGAATGGGGAGTACAAGGACAATTACAAAATTTTGTCTAACACTACATAATTACGCAGCTCAGGCAGTCAAGGGTCAGGCTTGATCCTTGAGACTATGCAATGTGCATTTCATGCTTGGACTTAGCAAAATGATTCTGCAATTGGGGAGATGAGGGAGACCAAATGAGGGTTTGAACATTGATTTTTCCCATTGTGCAATTCTGGAAGACATAGGAGCCCAAGTGATTTCATAGTTCAAGAGCTCAGGGCTAAGTCTTGAGCCTTGAGACTGCGTAATGCATTGTTCAGATTGGACTATGCAGGAAAATTGCATATTTTTTAGGCTCAGTGTGTCATACTGTAGTGTTTTTCATTGTTTTAGTCAACTTTATAGTTTTGGGAGGCAAAGAATACCTTGTAATTTCATAGTTCAAGAGCTTATGGTTTGGGCTTGAGCTTAGAGACTACGCAATACGTAGTTGGGGTCAGGCTGGATTACCCAATTCTAGGGGCCAAGGTCTTGGCTTGACCATTGGAACTGTGTAGTGGATAGTCTTGGGAGGTAGGAACTACGCATTGTTTAGTTTCAAGGGATAGGGCTACATCTTGAGGGTTGGAACTGCGTAATTCGTAGTTGAGGAAGGCCGGATGAGGCTAGGTTGCAGGGAAGTTTCTGAAAAATGGCTAAGTGTGAGATTAATGAGACTAATGTGAACAATGATATGAATCGACTATGATCCCATACTTAGAACACTTGATGACATAAAAACATAGATCATCCAGAACAGTTTAACAACTTATTTCCCTCAACGTGACAACTTTGCGACAACTTTACGACAAGTGGGAAACTAAAGATACAATTTGCGATGACCATGATGATACTTGTGTGATAGTGCTTAAAACTTTGGAAATGAGTGTGATAGGTGTTTACATGGTAAGATAAACTGATTTTCACAAAGATAAACCCTTGAAACCATCAAAATGAGCTTATATACATTGTGCGAGAGCTAACATGTGTAAATATGATGTTTATTATATGAAAAGAAAAGGGAAAGAGACATTTACGATATGTGAATGATATTGAAAGAAACAGATTCCATAGTGAAGATAACATGAAAACCAAACTAATTAAGGTGAAATAAAGTAAGAGCGACAACCAAAAGCATGAAAAGACACTCATGAAAATGAAGGTGCACAAAAGTAACCATTTGAAAAACTCACCAAAGTAGAAGTACAAATGGAACCAAAGGTAAGGGATTGTCAATGATAGTGCGCATTGACTGTCAACATGGGTTGAACATTGCACTGGCATTGCCTTGATGGACTATGATTATGCTTGTTCAAGCTTGTGTGGAAGAATGAGTTCATGGACTCATTGCAAACAAACAATGCGTGAGAAAGTGACTTTGATCGATCAAGAAGCGACCACGAAATGACCAATCACAATATCCACAGTAGGCTCCAAAATCCAAGTATAGGAAAATTTTTGGAGGGTCTTTGTTGTAGTGAAAACATGCACCTAGTGGCAGGCATAGTCCCCACTCTCTAGCGGGGTGAATGTTTGGGGCTCAAGAGTGAGGATAGACCTTGCAAATTTAATCATGGTCGTAGATCACATATGCCTACCCCTTTGACCTCAACCTTCTGGGGTGTAGCATCGGCTTATCTGTCGCACTAATTTCCCCACTAAAATGTTTTTGAGGCATGATTGTGTGGCAATAAACGATGATCCACCCCAACACTTTCTCGTTAATTAATCAATCACATACAAAATGGAAAAGAGAAGGGCGGGGGGGTGGGGGATTATTTTTTTTCTTCTCTTTCTTTTTGTTCTACCAAGTGTTTCTTGTCCTTTGTTTATGCTCCATTTTAGAATTTTCAATTAATGTTCTATTGGCTCATAGACCAAAACCCCTTCCAATCAACAATATTGGAAAAACATGTAGATCACAACACAACCTATAGAATTTTGAATCATTGGAAGATCCTAATATGTTATAAGAGTGACATCTTATTGATAGTTTTGTTTTCTTATCATTTATAATAAGATCCTAAACTATACATCAAAAAGTTTTTAGATGCTTTTCTAAGGGTTTCCTTTGATACATTCCTTAAGTGGGATCATATCCCATACAAACTTGGTTAAAAACATGTTTAATGGTAGTTATATTAGTAGATAACTTATATTTAAAATCAAATTGGCATAAACCTAGCATGAAGAAAACAATATGTTATTCCAATTACAATCTAATTTTCTATTTCAAAAACAACAATATGATGAGGTGTGCAAGGTGCATATATTTCACAAGTAATACCATTTTTATACAAGTAGTTCTCAAATAGTCAAATATTATGCTCATTGTTAGATCTTATACATTTAATATATTGGTCACTTTAGTTATCAACCAATGCCTTGGGATCTTAATATTTTCAAAGACATTATCCTTATTATCTAAGAATTACTTCCAAATATACCTAGAAAAATCATTAGTAAAGTTCAAAAAATATGTTGTGTATGTTAATCATAGTTTTCTTATTATACAAATGTCAATATAGATAAGCTCTAGTTGGGTATTTTCTCTCCAAGCCTTTCTAGTATCCAATGTAGCCAATTGATTCTTTCCAACAACATAAATTTTACATAAACCAACAACAATTACTCCACTAGTTAGTGGATTAACCATGTAAACCTCACCATTAATTTCATAACTTGGAAATTTAGATGTCTAGGTTGCTCGAGAGAAATTCATCTTGGGTTATCGATGAGTGTAATCAACCTTGGATATTTCTTCTTCAAAATAGTATTGTGTATTATAATTTTTTTTAAACACATATCTTATGAAAATTCCAAACTAGAATCCTATTGCAGCAACTGATATTATTTATGCTAATTGTTTAATTATTAATTTATTTACTATGGAAAAAAATGAAATAAATACACTGAAAACTTCACACATAAAATTATGCAAAAAATAAAACGTTGGAAGCTGAGAAATGATAGCACACACACATAAAACTAACACAATTATTTTTGGATAAAAGTCCATAGAAAAACCCAAGTTGGGAAAATCGGTGCAACAACTGAGGGTTTTATTATTATGCAATAGTGAGAAATGATGAGTACAACTAGATGCCAAAAATATGGAAATCCAACAGAGAAACATACTGGCAAAAATACAGTGAGGAATTTTACTGACCCCACAAGCAAACTGCTAGCATGACTTTCCTTCAAAAATTCAGCCCTCTGCGTCAATCTCTTCTCAACCTACTGGGCATCTAGCCTCAAGCTAGTTTTTGATGAAGTCATTCTACCTTTCGTTGACTTGAAATATGCTACTATGACACTTTGGGACTCCTTCCTAACCTATGGAACTGAATACGTCTCTCCCTCTCAGTAAATCAATCTTTCCTCTAGAGGTTGTTGCACTGCCCTAACATCAGCCTCTTTGTGGCTCTTATTCCTCTCTGCAAATGCACTTGCTAGATCTAGAATTACTCCTCCATCACCACTATCGCTGCCTCTCTCACACTGCTTCAATCTCTAGCTCTCTCTGTGGTAATTGACTGCTACTACTCTAGAAATTGATCTCCTCAAAAATTGAACCGCTGAAGTGTATTCTCCATCACACTTCAACCTCCTCTTATAATTCTCTGTTGGAGCACCAAGGGCCAAGATTAAAACTTAATCAATTGATAGGATCATCTATGGATCGATCTATGTGAAGTTCAAATTATGCTCACCTTGACTTAATGAATATTGATTAATAAACCATATTCCGTAAGTTTAGACTTAGGAAGTATTTAGAAACTGGTCAGTAATCTAATTAACTCATTTCTATGAGAAATTTACATAAATGATTTATGTGTTTTGGAGATCTCATGTATTCAAGCCTCTCCACAAAATTTCAAGGCTAGAACACATCCAAATTATGCTACAAAATATAACACTCCTCTTAGCGAAGAATGTGTTCTAGTGCTACTGCACACCCTGTAGCAACACCCTATCTCTGTATCATCACCTGCCATGTTGATGTTGTCTGGATATACTTCCCACCAACTAGTGTGTAACTTTGATATACGTTGCATGTGTTGTTGTTGACCCTACTAAACTTCTTCCAGCACTACATCTGCACTGCAAATCCCTATCATTTGTTGTTGTTGCAACTGCAATGTCTGCAACTGAAAAGAATCCAAAATATTGAATCAACTATGATCAATATAATGCATCCGTCACCCGAGCCTCTAACTTCTATTAGTATTTTAACTATCACTGAAGAATCTTCATTGCTGCTGACTCTGCACTATGCCAACTGCATTGCTACCAAATCTACATTATGCTCCCTAACATTTGACTGCTACTTGTTTCTAGAACTTTCTCTCTAGCATCCAACTGCATCGATTTCCATCGATCCATCCTGCTACTAAATATTGTGGGCTCATGTATCAAGCTATTGATCCATGAGGTTGAATCCTCAAGGATCCTACCCATCTGTAGCACTCTACATTACAACCCAAAATTTCGCCACCTCACTCTTGGAGGTATATCAACAAACATGGTGAATTCTTCCTCTAGCCTCAAGGAGAGCCTATCGATCTCTACTAAATATGTCTACTGGTCCTACTTCTCCTCCTTGTCCTTCTTCCTAAGAGGAGATTGGGTATTGTAGAGACTAAGCTCACTACATCTAAATCACTTTACCTTCAACAAGTCCTTCTTATTCTTCATCTACTCCCCCATCCCTGAATGGGACCCTTTGATGCTAGGGCCACATTCTCCTCCTCCTTCACCTACTTCCATCTGCTACTACTCCAACTAATGGAGTTCTTTCAAAGATTTCACCTCAATTATTCCTATTGCAAGTCAACCCACATCCTGTCCTAGTCTGGTAACTTGTCTCTACCCAATATGCTTGAACAAAGACATCCCAGTCCTTGGAGACATTGTTGAGTTCTAATCTCACAATATCTATCGGTTGAGGCGCTACCCAAATAGCTGACAATTGGTCTTTGACATCCTAAATCCTAGTGAGGAAGGGGTTTATGCCTTCTCCCTCCTGCATACGGATGAGCCTCAAATTCTCCTCGAGGTCCATCTTCCACTGCTCGAAGGTAACCTGATACAATTTGGTTAGAGCATCCCACATTTGCTTGACAGTGCCTTTTCCAACTATATGTGAAACAAAATTATCCCAGAATCCATCTAGGATCAACAACTTCTCTCATGCCATCTTCTTCTTGTACTTTTTTTGTTGATTTGGATTCGTGGGAATTGCTACCACTACATCAATATAAACTTTCAATCCATATTCATATATAACAAATGACATCTTTGCCTTCTAGATGACATAGATGGAATTTCCATCCAACTTATCCTAATCACAAAGCCTAGCAGTGGCCATCTCAATGAATTGTCGAAAACTTCCTCTTTCATTATGCTCAGCTGCTACTCTACTATTCACACTTCCTTTTGGAGTGAGAAGATCTTCTCACAATGCTAGAAAATTATATATTAAAGAGGAATGGAACACAAGATATATTGCATAAATATAAACAAAGAAAATGCATAAAAGAAGAGAGAAACAAATATATGTGGTTCACCCAATTCAGGCTACATCCATGGGAAACAACCAGTCATTCCTTTTATTATCCAACAAACTAAAGAGATACAACCTACAACAAATCCGTCGTAATTCCCTCTTTGCTCTCACACAATCTCTTCTCTCCTTTTCACTCATAATATAGATCTACATAGATGCAATACAATTCCCTCATATATAGTGAAGGGTTTCCTTCTAGGGAAAAAATCCCTAAATTAAACATAACTTCCACCACCAGATCTTTGCCTGATGAATGGCCAAGATTGACTACGAAATTACAACATTTTACAAGGCAATTTTGCATCTATTTTTAGCTTCAAGGGTGCTACTCTCAATCCCCTGTCGGGGGGGTGCTCTGAAAGATCGCATCCACCTATTGGCTTAATGGGGCTTGACCGAAGTTTGAAAGTGATTTAGCCAAGCAAATCCTTGTACTACAAGCCCTTTCGGAAACAGTCCGCGAAGGGCAGATTGAGGTCTTACTCGAAGTAGTATGGGGGAGTGCTAGAACTAGGTTTTTGCACCTTGGAGATGTTTGATATGCCGTGATTGGTACGCAGTCCAACCTTCACACTTACTGCGCGATGAGCACCTACGGGCACCTCGCACCCTGTGATACTATCTTCGCGCCATTCTAGCTGCAACACGACCTATGTTATTTATCCTAGTCTTCCATAATTAGTCTTCTATTAGCTGATTACTTAGATTAAATTCACATATAAGCATCCATACATGTATTTATCAATTGGCCATAGTACATAACAGAGTAAAAGTAATACATAATATCAATATACAGATTCAAGAATATATGCACAGAATAAACTTCTCTTTATTAGCTTTCAATCCCAAGTACAGACCCGACTCTGCCCTACGCACTCAGCTGTAGGGATCCATGCACTCAGATGTGGACTCTAATAGGCATCTGCACACTCAGCTGCAGAGCCTCTTCCTACTACTATGACCCAATACACTTCAACTTTCACTCTATGCTCTTACCATGCCTTCCTTATTCTATCTATATTCTTTTCTTCCAAAAACTATCTTTACACTTAGAGCCTCGCTTTATTTATACAATCCCATGGTCCGTGGACAATGGGTAGGCTGACACAAATTTACATTAAATTACAATTCTTAGGTTGGACAACCCTATGACTAAATTATACAATTCATGCTCTGCGCTTGTAGTTCACGGAGTTCTACACCATCTTTGACAAAAAATTGGGCTTTAAGCCCCAAAACCTCCTGCAAGGTATGCCATGCTCAACAAGCCCCCAACATAATTATGACTTGTCCCAAGTCACTCTGTTGGTGCGGCAATCTTGGCACAAAGCCCCTCCAACTGTGCCTGTGCTACATGAAGGTTCGCAATGCACTATTTTGTTGTCTACTGGATTTTCTCTACTCTTTCTACCTAATGTTCGTTGTTAGGGTTAGATCCCTGTCTTAAGGCATACATCACCTTCATTTGTGTGAGCTTTCCCTCAATATCGGCAGTGATACGGAAGGCCTTACCAATCCACGGCCGGATGTGTGCTTTAAGTACTGCCTCTTTCTATCGTGGGACATCCACATGTTCCTTCAATGCCTTCTCTTGTTGTAGCTTCACCAACTATTGGGTTAGGACAACTGTATGCGCCATTCTATGCACACTATCATACTGCACTTAGAGCTATCACACTTATGTTTCTAGGTGTTGTATGGTGGGGTTCTCCTGTAAGGAAGTGAAGACCACGAGGGATTCTTCCAATATCATAGTACAATCCTGCACTTCCTATCCTATTTCCTCCAGCCCCTTTTGGATAGCGCTAGCGCATTTTTCCCTAACTTCTGGGGGTGTGGATGACTACACCTTTAATCGAAGTTCAACAATCTGAAGCTTGAGGTCCAGCTATATCCTCATTGCTTCCTACTTTTCCTCACAGAATCCACTGGCTAATCTGTGAATTCGTACTCCAACTGGTAGTTTTGTCTCAATTTCTAACTCTGGAGCACGGTGACATGCTTCCTCTACTGCTCCAGCTATTGATTATGTGCAAGCACTTCATCACATTGTAGACTAAGCTGCTCAATGTTGATTCAATGTTTGTTGAGCATTTGTACTACACGCCGTTCCCCAATGTAGAGTTCTGTTATCACTCCGTCCTATAGCTAGTATAATATATCCTGTGGAAGGGCATCCAAGTTTAGGCCAAGTCCCTTGATCCGACCCACCATGGCTCTATCCTCCGTGATGTATGTTGTCAGTGCTCCTTCCGAAAGCACGACGGTGTTAGCCATTTTGTCCCACAGTGACTGCTCCGTTGCCGATGTACTTGCGGCACCGTATGTGGCTATAGTTCCCTCTTATGGGCACTGAACCTGAAGTTCCTGGAGCTGTGCCCTGAGGGCCCCCAACAAAATCTTCTACTTCGTTATTGCTTCCTGGAGTGCTTCCTTGGTGACCTCACAAAATGTCTCACCGATGTCATATAGGTCACCCTCTGTGAGCATAATGGGTTCACCATCTAGTTTGGAAGCCTTGGTCCTCTTCTGTGGGCTTGTTAGTTCCATACCATGTGGCCGTTTCAGTTGTGTATATGTCATGCTGGTGTCCGTGCCTTCTGTCATATCCTTTGTCTCCTATCCTGTGGTCAAGTCTGGGCCTCCTTCCTCCTGCGTTGTGGTGGCCCCCATTATCAATGTTGCTACTGCTTTTTCGATGGCCTTGATCTGCTCTACAATGACCTTCACTACCTTGCGAGAAGCCTTTACCTCCTTCGCCAACTGCTCATTGCACTTCCATTGTGCAAGTAACTTGGTGACATCCTTCTGTTTTTGTATCGCTATCTTATTGTGCACCGCCAGATCTGGGGTGTGCCACTTAGGCGGCCATGAGTCAAGCATAGCGAAAACGAAATCATCAATCACGATGAAAGGAAGTTTGGTCCAATTCTGTGCCGGATCCTTACGTGCCTTGATATACACATTGTGCATATCCTCCTTGAAGTTTGCAAAGCTCCACAAAATTTCATATACTATGGGGGATAGGTGCAACCTTTTGTTGATCCACATTCAGACACTCACCTCCATAGCACCCAGAAGATGTTGGTCTCGTGGATTCACGTGGCATTCTTTGTTGCCTGGAGTGACGTGTATTTTTCTGCCTCTGGCAAGTCCTGTTTAACGAGAGGGAACTGACTATCCTCAGGCAGTTCCCCTTTCACCAATAAGACAGACAAGAGCAACCACGCGTAGTGGAAGGTATTTCCCTGCTCTTGAGCTTCTTTTCAGTTGGTTAGGAATTCCTCACAGAGGAATTCAGCCAAGTAGAATTGGACCCCCTCTGTGCATTGTTTGGCCAACGCAACGACCGTCGCTAGTACCTTATTGTTGCGGCATTTTCTCATCACCTTCCCAGCCAACAACTAGGTGGCTACGCATACCCCTTTGTCTTGGATGCTACTAATTACGTAGCCTCTCTACTTCTTTTCCAACTTGTATTTCTTCTTCATGGCCTCTATGAGCACCAAATCTCCGCTTTTTCCAACTATTTCCACGGGGTCCCTTCTCGTATAGGGAAGCCGATAAATCCTATGAATAAGCTCCACCGCGATGGGAATAGGCTCCTCTAGCCACAAGTACCAATTGTGCACTAGGAAAAGTAGTTGCCTGATGACAAAGATCATGATTGGTGCCTAGTGAAAGTGTGGAATCCATAGTAGGTGGAGTAGCCCGACCTCCTTCACACCTCACAACCATTTCCGCAGCTCTAGCACTGTACCTGATCCCTCCTTGCTCTGTTGCATGAGTTTGCTAGTCTCCAAATGTGGAAACTTTTCACTATCCCTGAGGACCCAATCTTCAAATTTCATCGTGGGCACGTGGCCCAGAACCGAACCTTCAAACAGAATTCCATATGGGAGGAGTGGGGTTTGGAGTGAGCTCTTAACGACATCCAAATCCTTGGGTACCTTTTCTTTCCCTTTCCGTGGAGGGACATACTTGGGTAGTTTTGCTGCAACGCACACTGGCTGAATGTCTTCCTGCATTTCTTCATCTGTCTCGATCTCTTCTATGAAATCCTGGAGGTCCTCCTCCTCATCATCTATCTCAAGATTAACAATCTTTCCCTTGTCCTCCATAGAAAGTTTACCAAACCGCAGATTTCGTGGAGACATGTGGATTGGTCCTGTTTCCTGTGGATCCTTTTTGGGCCTCAGCGTCCCGGGTGATTTTGGAATTTTGATGTATCCCCCACTAGCAGCGTAGGGCTCTGCATGGCTTCCTTGGTTGTCGACATCATTTTATTCAAGTGGTCTTGGATCTCCTATGGCAATGTTTCAAACACTGAACTTGCTCTTAAAGCCTCCAAATTTGTAAGGTCCATACCCACTTGATAGCACAGCAACTGAATTCTCAAAATGCCAAGGATTTTTCATTGGATAGTCGCCTTCGATTTATAGGCCTTTTTGAATTCAAATTTTACCATTCCCCCCACTTTTGGCCCACTAATGCTAGATTCGCAACAGATCGTCCCAAATCTAGTTCTGACTTCATGTCTTAATTTCCCATTGCCCGTCCTCTTTGTCTTAAATTGGGCTTCTTGTCATGAACAATGACACCAACGGTCACCTTCCAGCCTATCCAGCGGTAGCACAACCCCCTTTGCGTGGGCGCAACCCTTGTGCAGTATTGATCCTAAGCGCAAACTTCTTATCACACTACTCCCTCACACACTCTTTGATCTCTGCATCCATTAAAGTGCTTTTCTTCCTCAGTCGTACTCGATCTTCTTCGAGTTCGTGAAGCTTAAGGTTACCTCACCAAATGGCTTCCTGTAACTATATAATTCCTTCATCTAGGTCCTCGCATATTGTCCCAACTATGAGAGCTATTGCATGAGGATCCCTTTCCTCCAAAATTATGGTCTCAACTCTGCTCTTTAGCTTCGATATCATCACTGCGCTCAGGTTTTTTCACATGGCCCTATAGGCCCATTGAACCATTGGTATGCGCAGGTCCCTATCAATTCGTCTTGCCTGGTGAACCCTGTTCAAGACTCCACATCCCTTCTTGAATGCTTCTACGTGGAACGTTTGTGATGTACATTTCCTCTCCTATTGCTATGTCCTATTCTGATTTTTTATCCTGAATTTGGGGTGTGCTTATGTGTGTTGTACAACACATGTCTGTACCCTTCGACACAAGTGGGCACGCAAGTTATTCCGTCCTCGTTGATCGACTTTTGTTTGAAGCTAGGGGCTTCCAAACCATAGGTGCATCATCCTTCTACATCTATGCCAGTCCTCAAAGTTTCCTTGATGTGTACCCCAACATCGTGCAGTGCCCATTTCAACACATCAAACCACTATTATTCCAGTACTATGCTTTTGAATTTGCTCAAGAATTTATCCATTGTTGTCAATCCATCATATGTTGGTAGCTCTGTTTCTTCCGTTGTCATGCAGCATAATGATCTAACCATCATGTTGCAATTCAGCATCGTCACTTCGTGCAACCGACTCTTCCATCACTTTACTTCTTCATTTGAATCCGAAGTGCAAGAGCTTTCTCGCTTCCACGAGATCCTCCCATCTGCAGTCAGATTCACCCAATCCTGGTCTTACGCAGTTATCTTGTAAATACAAACAAGATCATTGGCACTATCATCACCGTGCACTAGTTCAGTGTAGCGCACTCCTTCGGGTGGGTCCAGTGGAACTACTATGCGTAGTGAATTTTCCTCGAAGATCATCTTGCACTTCTTCAAGTTGATGAGTCCATTCATATTGGTGGCCTAGTCTATTCCTAACAACACAAGATAGGGATTGTTTTCATCGACAATCTCTATTACTTCAAAATTCGTCTGTGTGCTCACACTTTCAATATCAATTGTTACCCCTTGCAACCTTCCCATGGGAAAAATCTTCTATTAGTTCGCCATTCGTAATTGAATAGGGGACCACTGTAATGTGGGCCTACCCATGTGTTCCCATGTTTTCTTTGGTAATACATTCATGTCTGAACCCAGATCTAGTATTACTTGATCCATTTCATACTCACCAATTTATGTAGCAAGCCTCATTTCCCTTCCAGTGCGTAATGCATGCTTCCCCAAATTCCGAACTATGCTCGGTTCTCCCGACCCCGCACACCTGGTGATCAGTTCCTATAGTCCTTTAACCGCCTTGTTTTCGTGTAGGAGTTTCATGCATGTCTCCAAAAAGGTAGTGAGCATTGAATGATCCATTCTTGGCTCTGGTTGATCCTTACTACCTAAAGTGGAGGCCTCCGCGAAGCTCTTCTTAGCTTCCATGAATGTCTCCTTTACACGTTCTATGTCAAAATTAGGTTCCTTTCCAGAAGCCTTGTGAACCCATGTACTCTCCTTTGGTTTCTTTCCCTTATCCTCTCCAATGGTTGCACCACTTTTGAGCATCATGTTTACATTCAGGTCCTCTTCACGTGGCTTTGACCTCATCATTTTTAAATTCTGAGTCGGGGGAGGATGGAATACCCCTTTTTCGCGCATCTTTGTGATCAACGTAGGACAGCCTATTGTTTCATGATCAAACTAAGCACAATACGTATAGGATATCCTCGTCGCATTGGTACAATCGCGGGCATAGTGCCCTGGTCCTCCGCAATTGTACAAATTAACTATCCACAACCCCTTCCTGGTCCCATTCCACCTCGCCCCTAAAATCTAGTGCGCACCATCCCCACATCTGGGTCGAGGGTTCTTGTTTTGGTCTGCATCCTATAGGTTGGGGTTCGATCCATCATTAGCTCGTAACTACGGCAAGTGCACTCACCATGGCCTACCGACTTGCAGAAATTACAAAATAATTGCTGGGGTGTTTGTGTATATTTCTACAACAAATGAAAATTGTTTGTCATGTGTTTCCCTCTTATCTAACAGATCGCGCACCATAAAGTGGGTGTCACGCTTGGCCCTGCCTCACCTCTGGTCTCAATGGTATTGGCCCTCCTATTATGAATTAGTTCATGAAAACTAGAAAGTGATCCCTGTCATGGCCCTGGTCTTTACATTTTATGCACCATACTTCCGAACGCACCTCTGGACACAATGCCCTATCCTGCTTCAAGCGTTGCATTTCCAAACATAAATTTTGTAGTTGCGCGTGGATTTGCTGAACTCCCAACCCAGGGTCTTGTATCGGGGTCTTATGTAATCTCATCGCCATTTCCAACACTTCAACCTGGGTGGAAATTTTCTATTGTGATAGTGCCATCATCAAGTGCGGTGTTAGAGATGCTACAAACCATGTATGATGCTATCCATATGTCAACATCATATTGGTCTCATAGGTTTTAATCTTGAGCCACTGATATAGATCCCAAGGAGTCTCACCCAAGAACATCGCAATCTCTTTAAACCTGATGATTGATTGTGTTTTCGACTTTGGTCTACTAAATTCCCTATTTAGCGCATTTTGGATCTCTGCTATCCCTATGTTTGTATGGTCATTAGAATGTTTTATATACCATGTTAATGCGTGATCCTAAAGCATGCTCACCAATGTAGCCTTCTTAATATTGTCATCTGTGACACCTTTTGCTTCCCATACTGGTCTTACCACGAACCAGAATTGGTCTGGATCCTCCTTCCCTACTTCTCTGAACACTTTTAGTTTGATTGCGCTCCCCATACTGAACTATGGAGGTGGTGGAGGTGGAGTGGGTGGAGATGGAGGTGAGGGAGGTGAAGTGGGTGGCTGTGTGGGTGGAGGTAGTAACCGCATAATCCATTGCCTTATCATACTGACTGCACTTCTTAGAGAAACCTTCATGAGATTTTCCTCATTCTCCAGCGAGGATGAAATTATGGGACCATTTTCTAATTCTTCGCTACTTCTACTTCTATAGATTTTTTCCGCTCTGCATAGTCGCAAACATTAATTTATTCACATAACCTGCTTTTCACACAACAACATCTTAATCCAGGTGTTCAAAGATCTAATATACTTACCTCGCAGTCCCTTGAGAAAATGTCACTCTGCCTCGCTATAACTAACGGTCATGTCCACCACGAACTTAGTAATAAATCCTCCTATTATTTAGTGGAGCTAGTGGTCCACAACTTGCACTATCTTATCCTTTGAGGCTTCTAGTCTGCACACTAGGTCTGGAGTCCACACTATTGGCGGGTTGAGCCTACACCTCCCCTGGTTGTCGGCTAACCTTGCGATCCACTCATACAGCTCAGATGGAAAGGATGCAAAGAAAATCTCATGTATTTCTATATACACGTAGAGATCCAGACACTTTTCCTTAGATACATGCAAAGTTTTGTTTTTCTGTGTCACGAACTCGTGAAAATTCTTGTCCAACTACTCTTCAATTTCCTTCTTTGTTGGGTTCCAGTGGCATGACATTAGAAATCCCTTATGCAGATCCCAGTCGCTGCAACGGAACCACTTGTTGGCTTAGTGGGGCCTGACCCATGTTTGGAAGTGATTTAGCCAAGCAAATCCCAGTACTACTGGCCCTTTCAGCAAGTCTACGGAGCACGGACTGAGGTCTCACCCGAAGTAGTATGGGAGGGTGCTAGAACCAGGTTTCTACACCTTGGGGATGTCTGATATGTGTTGATTGGTACGTGGTCCAAACTTCGCACTTACTACACTACGTGCACCTACGGGCACCTCATGCCTGTGGTATTGTCTTCACATTGTTCTAGCCGCAGCGTGACCCATGTTAGTTGCCCAAGTCTTCCATCATTAGTCTTCTGTTAGCTGATTACTTATATTAAATTCACATATAACCATCCATACACGTATTTATCAATTGCGCGTAGCAAATAACAGAGTAAAAGTAATTCATAACATCAAGATATAGATTTACTCAAATTTTTGAAGGGACCTTCACAAGAGAGAGTGCTCTGAACATGGTGATCTAAGGTTTACCCAAACTCTGCAACAGAGCTCTACTCTGAGCACAACACCCCTAAATCATTGACCCTGCAACTCCTGATGGCTAGACAAGCCAGCCAATAGTATAGCTACAAGGGAAACCCTGATGGGGGAGGACTCTGGGCCTCCCCCCATGGTGAACCCTGAGTTTTTGGCCAAGAACATATCTGACAAGGCCTCTTCCTCACAAATGCAAACAGATCAACATAAACATGATATACATAATGAACCATAGGATACAGAAGCTATACCCCGGGACAAGTAGCGAAATGCTGTAGGTGATGATGAAATGCGCAAAGTAACCTCTATGACCTGCAAACCTGTAGCCATAGAATGACCAAAGATTGAATTTCCCAGCCAAGGAATAAAAACCCAAATCCAATTCATCAAAGATCATGCCCTTATTCAGAAATTTATTGGGTTTTGTCCAATAGAGAAAGCCTTACAGGGCTGGATAAAAGCCAAATGGAAACCAAAAGGGCACATCAATTTGAATTTAGGACCAAAGGGGTTCTTTACAGTGATATTCAACTACATTGAGGACCAAAATAGGGTCATAGATGGCGGCCCTTATTTCTTCAACGTTGTCGGCCCTTATCTACATGATTGGATCGAAAGATTCAATCCAAACAAAGAATTTCTGAGCTCAGCACCAGTTTGGATCCGATTATATTCCTGCTGCTATGGGGTAAAATGCACGGTGTATATGGAATGAAAAATACCCTCAAAGGCCTTCCTAGGACCTTCGACAGATTGTAAGATTATCTACAGAAGCTACCAGGTGATACACATGTTCATCTATCGAACATAAATTGAAAATGTATGGAAATAGGATCACCTTTAGTTCCTTCTAGATTTGTTTGGAGATCTCTATGTGGCAAGAAGAACTCCTTCAAGGCTGACTCCAAGACAATTCCTGCATAGAGGACAAGGTAAACCAATCACAGCATATGCTCTTGAAAACTAATGTAAGAATGCACAATAAACATATATTAATTTATAACTTAACTACTCATCTCGATAAGCATCAGAGTGAACAAATCAATGAACAACATTACCAAGACTATGGAGTAGGGAAAACAACTGCAATTTTATATTTATAATGGAAGAGTGATTACAACCATTCATTGTATCAGCCTTCCCTTGTCCCTTATTCCTCTCTCTCTTTCTCTTTCAGCTCACTTCTTCAAGTGTATGACAATTTCACAACAACTTAATGGGATATCCTTCCAAATGCTCTGACCTCTTTGACAATGGCCCTCTCGCTGCTTATGTAGCAATCGAATTAGGGCTGCCAAGCTCCTCCTAGAGTTCATTAGGGAAAAAGCCATGAACTTGCCCTGTTTTCAAGCTTTTTCCCATTTGCCTCCATTCTCAGATTGGAATTTCCCCAAATAATTTGATTTTTGTAGTTTCCCTGCTTTTCTTGAGCAAATTTAGGGATAAATATCTAGATATTTGTGAGTAGACTCGTTGGCTTGACCCACTGAACTTCCCTTAGTTTCACTAACGCTCCCCCTGGTCTAACAACTTGAGTTAGCAGGGTGGCTAATTCTCCTCTATGCTTGGTAACAAGATTTATAAAGTAGGTTAGTAGTGTGCAGAGAGCGTTAGTGTGGAATCAAGGCCTGCAATTGTGGTCTTTGCTTCAATCATCCTGTCTTTCACCTTTGAGTTGATGAGGAGGTCATTTTGTCCTATAACAGATGCCCCTTAAAGTATGAGATCAGAGGTAGAGACGATGGTCGAAATACTTTACTAAAACTATAATTTTTGGTCAAAATTTTGTAGCGAAAGAGAAGTTTTGGGTAGCAAGGAAAACCTGATACAACACATATACATATATGTGAACTGCTATAGTCATGTCCTGAGTCAGGCATTCCCATGCTCTGTAGCTATGTTAGAGTAATTTTCTCCAGTGAGATATAACAATGCTAGCCGCCGATAAGCACAGAGTGGATCCAGTGTTATAATAGATCATCCTGAAATAGCTATCTCCAAAGAACAATATCTGCAGCTTGGGAGAGGAAACAAGGTTGAATGATGCAAGCCTCTACCTAAGGTCTTGATTTCTGCTTCACCGAATAGAATATACCGGTACATGTGATAAGATGTGTTGACGTCAAACATGCACGAAATCATCGGATTACCAGTCAATAATGGAGATTGTTAATATATGCAAGGAAGGCCACTGATAATGGTGACGGTCTCCAAGATGCACAATGCAAACTAGCAAGTGTGAAATATTTGTTTGTCATCGAACACTCGTAGAATCGCTTAACTAGGAGCCAATAATGAAAACCTGTGATCAAACACAAGGTAACCTGCCACTAATGTCTGCAAGTACTAAGGCACTAAATGTGTTTCTGGGTTATCTTCTTAGATAGAGTGTTGAAGTCGATATGAAGAAACTTATCGAAAGGTAGGCAATGATGTGTCCTACATCAGTCAACATGAAATCAGACAAGAATGATTTTGTTTTTTGAGGAATATTTTGAGTATTTGGGTCTAAACAATGGAGGGCATGATGAAAGGATATGTATGATCAGTTGATAGAGGAAAAAAATGGGGACCCTTGAACAATAGAAGGCATGACAACGATTTTAACCAGACAGCACTAGACTCATGAACACTCAGAGTGTTAGGATACAGAGATGCAATTACATAAGGGTATATAGGCTAAAACTCATAGGTTGGTAGGGTTCATTTTGAGAGGCCATCAAAACGAAGGTTTATCTGAGGGAGTGCCATGTTCAAGGGAATGATTTCTGCCAAACCACACTTTCAAATATGGAATACAGTTGTATTGTCCACTTTCCCCATCTGATTAATTTAATGGGTTCAAATAGGTAAACTCATCGATATTTTCATGTTTAAAGAGTCTAAAAAGGATCACAAAAATAATGACTCTTTGCCCTATCTGATTAGTTTAATGAGTCTAGACAGGAAAACTCATCGATTTTTTCATGTTTTAAGAGTCTGAAAAGTATCATAAAAAGAATGACTCTATATCTTGTCTGTGTAATTTAAAGAGACCAGACTAGAAAACTCAATTGTCTTTTCATTTTTATAGAGTCTGGAAAGATCGAAAAGAGATACTACATGGTGGTTCCTTTGTCATAGTTGTTAACCAAGTGTGACAAAAGGTTAATAGTATACCCGGATCGGTTACTTTTTTGTCTTTTAATCTATTTAACCCGGATAAAGAGAAACCTTCTTCCAATAGATGTCAACCTCATTTTGTTATGAGTATGAGGTGACAGACTAAAATCATGTTTTGTCATGAATTTTTAACGAGCCTAGTAACAAAAAATCGAGGTTTTTCAGTTTAATAAGCGAGAAAAGTACCTAAAAGAATGCTCGGGTCATCTTTAGTAAGTTTAATGAGCAACAAGACATAGCTTGGGTCATCTTTAGCAATTTTAATGAGTATAAAGACATAGCTTGGGATTTTTTCAGTTTAAAGAGCGAGAAAAAAGTGCCTAAAAAGAATGTTCCTTTGGTCTTTTTCAGTTTATGAGCTGGAAAAAGATCAAAAAAGAGTTTCTCAGAGCATTGTTGCATGTATTGAACGAGCGCAATGATGAAAACTTGGAGATGTTTATATTTTTTAAAGAGCAATAAAATATCACAAAAAGTGCTCTGACCATCATCATACAGATTTAACAAGCGCAATGATGAAAACTTAGAGATGTTTATATTTTTTAAAGAGCAATAAAATATCCCTAAAAGTGCTCTAACCATCGTTGTACAGATTTAACAAGCGCAATGATGAAAACTAGGAGATGTTTATATTTTTTAAAGAGCAACAAAATATCCCTAAAAGTGCTATTATCTTCGTTGTAGTAGTTTAACGAGCCCAATGAAGGAGACTCGAGGTTTTTCGGATTAACGAGCAAGAAAAATACCATAAAAAGAATGCTCAATCTTTCTAGATCTCATGCTTGACATTAGAAGGGTCTATGCCACGCGTTCCCTCATAAGACCAAGGAAAAACATCGCGAAAGTCCCTAAATGGGTAGGTGAAGTTCACAATTTCCTCAGGATTGTGATTGGATCCACTCTGTATGTTTTCCACGATGCCTGTCATGACAAAAATATCGGGGAGTAATGTTTGTGAAATATTTCCCCTGTTTCCTTCCGAGTCCAAAAGTTGGATAGTCGTATATGGTGAGGAAAAAATCTCATGTGCGTTAGGTGATAGCATTTGAAGAGGCATCATGTCAGAATCAGATATCGAAACATGATGGTGCGAATCCTCCCAAGGTCGCTCTTCTAAACTCACGACCTCTCTAATAGCTTCGTCCACATGTAGGACTTGATTGAGTGGATCAAAAGGAGTGGTTATGGGATGGGTAGTGGTACAATTGGTCGAAACCAAAGTGACCGAAGATTTGGATGCAAATTGAATGGCTTGGTAGGCTGATTCAGCTGGTGACAATGACATTTTCTCTCCATATGTGTCAATGTCTGAAGGAGCCGATAGGATCCATGGATCAGTCTGTTCATGAGGAATAGATGAAATCATATTGACCATCTATGAAACCTTCGGTGGCTGAAGAGGAAAGCAACCCATGATGGAAGAAGCCTTCAGTAGACTGGTACCAATACTGACATTATAGTCAGGCACACCACCTACTAGGGGTACGGAGCTGCTAGGTAATGGTGAATAATTAGGGGTGTAGAAAGACAACTGATATACTGTAATAACCTTTCCGTCAAATGGTAATTGGATGATGTGAAAGACAATAGATACGATGGTCATCATGGCATATGTCCAACTGCCACCCAACAAGAGATTATACTCGAGTTTTCTATCTACGACTTCTACATCCACTGTTATGGTTTTCCAAGCCAAAGTGATGGGAAAAATGGCTAGGTATCCTTTCGGGGTAAAGGTGTGGCCATTGAAAGCTTTTAGGGAGTTTAACAGTGGGGAGAGGGTTAGGGAACCTAGGGCGAGCCAACATGAAGCCGACGTGACACAGGTTGATGCACCTTTTTCGATGACAGTTATGTGTATACCTTTACCTTTCGAAGTGATATGCACCTGAAATGCAAGCTGGTGGGAAAGGGGAGGTTTACACTTGTCCATGTTGAAAATAGCAAGCATGGAATCCGTAGGGTCAATACCTCCAATAGCTGAAAGCAAAGCCTTTTGTTGGGTGGGCCAAGTTTGAAATACTTCAAGCGCTGACATAGCCGATGGCGCTTGTGCCAAATATTCTATGATGTTGTAGTGTTGGGCAGCACGTGCAGATGTATTGTGTGTTGTGTGTTGAATTTCCCTCTTGGGGGGTTGAATTACAAAGTCCTCAACCGACCTTTTGATATGCAGATCGTTGGGAAATGATGGGTTTTGACTTGAGGATGGTTCTGCTGCAAAAGCGATAGGAGCTCCATAAGATTTGGATCTTGTGGTGAGTTCTACCATTTCAAATGTGAAAATGGTAGAAGATCCTTCACCAGCTGAAGAATGTTGCAAACCATCATTGCCCCCTTGCGTGGGTTGCTATTGGTTTCCAATAAGATTTTACTTTTGCTGAGTTGGAAAAGGATTCCTAAGGATAGTGGGGATCTTACCAGTATCCGTTTTGGCAAGGTACTCTGTGCATTCTTGAAGATGCAAACAAAACCAGGTTATGTGGTATTCAACACAGAGTTTGCAAGGAAATCTAGTAGGTGTATCCTTTTCATCAGCAGTTGACGCAACGGCCTTTTGTTTTGGGTTGGGTTGCTTTGTTGACTACTCCTCAAAAGGAGTTATCTTTTTCTTATTCTTATTTTTCTTACCATTGGGATTTTGTGTAGACTTCACAGAGTTTATCGCAGTGGCAGGAAGAGCAGTCATATTGGTAGAGGGGTCCACTACCATTTTGGAAATGGAACCACTGAGCTATTTTACAGTGGCCCCAGAGGTCGTGTCGACATTCCCGTCGGCATGCACTCTGGGGTGCTGAGTGGCGGAAGCATTGGGGTCATAAGGAGAATTGGGGATTATGTTATAAAGAGTGCCAAACTGTGAATATATCAAATCTAAGTGTTGGGCACGATGTATGGATTGGGCTTCTGTGACCACACCACCTAGAGTGACATCTCTAATGATTTGCAAAAGTAACGACCTACATAACCAGTCTGTTAAGAGAAAATTAGGGATGGGAGCTTTGACTAACCTCTGCCTACATCTTCATTCATGAATATGATCGGAGATGTGGGTGGAAATATCCTGACTAAATGAAGTAAGGAGCTCTGTCCTAGTCTCATAGCGGATAGGTAACTGAAATTTCTTTAGGAACTCCATCGCTAAAGCATCAAAGGTATTTATTGACGTGCATGGTAACTTGATATACCATTTTTCGGCATTGCCAGTGAGGGTGTGGGGCAAAAGACATAACCAGACACTATCATCCACCATAGATTTTGAAACACATTAGATATGGTAGGTGGTGATATGGGTGCCTAGATCGTCGCCTTGTTTTCCATCAAACTTTGGAATGTCCATTGGTATTTTGTGCAGGATCAGCGACCATTATAAGTTGTGGTAGATGGGGTCGTTTGTCAATTTCTATAAGTCAAGAATATCAAACGTCACCAAAAAGGGCAAAGAGTTGGGTGCCCCTGACTCGGACCATGGTGATGACAGATGACCTGAGGAGCTTTGTGCTCCTCCCATCATTTGGTTCCCCATAGTGTACATGGGTTGCATGGTGTAGCAGTTGCTTTGCAGTATGGTGTTGTAGAGTGGATTTCCATGAGGATTTTGATATTGGGATATGAAATTTCCGCCAGAATAAGCAGTGCCCCCTTGACTCATTTGAGTATGTGAGTAGGGTACCCCCATGGATTGGTTGGGAACTGCTTGTGGGTTTCCAACCGACATAGAACTAACCATTTGGCTTTGATTGACAGAGGGAACACTTATGTAAAATAGCGGTTGTCCATGCATGCCTAAGAACAGAGGGGGAACTGTGACATTCCCTACTGGCATATGCATATTGGGGACTCACCCCGAATATCTGAATCTGGGGGTTGGAACTGTACATTGGCGACCGACCTTGTTGTTGGTAAATGGGAACCACACCCATAGTGTTGCATTGAGTGTTATATGGAGCACTGTATGTGGTGTTAGTGTCAGTCTTTGCAGCCTTCCTTCAGTGATCAAACATGCTCTTACAAAGTGATTTTAAGGTGTCAAGGTCAAATTTTTTCATTTCAATAAGTCTTCAAGTAAAATTTGGTCACTAGGCATTAGGTCTAGGGCTTGTTTTCACTCTTTTCAAAATTGTCCAAATGTCAGTCCATGTCACCATTCAGCTAAGTGTACCATTATTTAGAGGGTTTTCATCATCATGTCAAGTTCCATTGGGTCATTTCACACCTTGTTCATGCTTCAGTTGTGCCTAGGTAAGGTCATTTCCCTCTCCTAGGGTTTTGAAGGCAATTTCTCTTGGATGGTCAAATCATTAGAAAAACTTGTATCCAGATGTTCATACACATTCCCCTATCCTTAATATACCTTATTAAACACTTCCCATCACTGAAATCCCCCAAATTCCTCATTTTTGCACCAACCCTAGTTTCTTGCCACAACTTGGCAATTTTCTAGGCTAGGCCTGTGTTTTGCCCTTTTGGACCCCTTCCCCTCACTCGATCTCTGAGATTCCACTTTCCCCTGTTTCCTAACATCCATCCCTACTTCCAAAAATTTCCCCAAGAATTTAGAAGCCCCTTACCCCCTTCATTTTGCTTCATTTCGACAACATTCCTTGTTTCACACATCGGGATAGGTTTCACTAAAATGATGTTTATGAACAATAAAAGATGAATTTTGGAAAACGGAGAGAGGTTTTTGTCCAAAATAGGCCAATAAAGAAACACTTCCTTCATTTTTTACACAGGTGTCATGTTTTTAGAGAAATGTCAAAAATACCGTTGTCTCGGGAGAATTGATGCACCTCTGAAGTGACCTTGGGAAAATCAAGTTTTCTCCTAGCTTGGTTGGCGAAATGACTTTCTTGATGAGTAAAATGATAACTAGACACAAAGATATTTCCTACGAGCTATCATGATCTCAATTTGGTGTTGAGGAAGGCATTCCAAAGTTGACTGCAACAGCACTCTGCCTTGAGGCAGCCTCATTTGGCACATTTTGACCCGTCTTGGGAGATTTGATTTTTGACAGGCCAAATGAGCTCCAAATTGAAAAATTCTAGTTGGGCTGGAAAGAAGACTCAAAGAAATTTCTAACGAGATATCCTGCACCTAAGTTCAACACTAGGAAGGCCTCCAAAAGTCTCCTGCAAAAAGGCGCTACACCAAGCTCTATGCGTCGCGCGCCTCAACCCTAGTGCGTCAGGCGCCTCCCTGCGCGCTGCGCGCCACATGCGACCCATAAGATTGGGAGGTCCAAATCACAAATGGCTTGCAGTTTTGGATTTTTCATGGAGAATCATGAATTTTGATACTTGGACAAGAATTTTGGGTGAGTTATGGGTCCCCAAAATGTCAAAAAACATGCAAAAAATGACCTCACTGCCCCTATTTTGACACACAGGAAGAAGTCTTGGGAGAATGCACTGTTTGAGGGAAAAATGGACACAAAATTGGCAAATTCCACTTGGGTTGGAAAGTAGACATCTAGGGCTTTCCAACGAGCTATCATGAGCTCAATTTGGATGCCGGGAAGTGCCCCGAAATCAGGCTGAAAGGTGCACTACGCGTAGAGCTCAGGCGCGCGACGCATAGAGATTTTTGGTCAAATTTTCACCTTCCAGCTTAGAATTTTGGCCAGTTATGACTAGTTTCACCTCTTGATGCGATTTTTGACCCAGCTTGATGTAATTGATTAAACATGATGTAATTTGGACACTTAGTTACTTGTTCTAGAAGATTCATTCACCAAAGAGTGAAAATTTAATGAATGAATTGGTTTCCTACCTTATAGAGGCAAGTTGTTTTGACTGCCTAGATTGTAGTGCTTTGTTTAGAGTTGGTTGAAACAGTTCCTAGGATGATGAGCTTGACCCCTAGAGGCAAGGAAAGGGGTTAGAATGGTCTATATGATGTAATTTATCAATCATTTTCAGAGGTTGGAGAGGTTGGACTCTTGGGAATAGCTTGACACTCTATTGTACATATTTTATCTGCATTTTTGGCAAAGGAAAGACCATGGTTTTGCAGCACTATTTGGGATTCATGTGGCTTTATGTGTTGATGGTGTGCTTCTTTCAGTATTTGTAAGTTGTTTATGTGTATCACTTTCCCTCTCTTATCTTCTGCAATTAAACAAATTAAGTGTTAAGGTAGAATCCATAATTTGCTATGCTCTGCCTTTAAGTTTGTTTGATTTTCCATGTTTTCATCTGTTTATGGAGAATCATTGAAAGTTTCTTACTCTCCTTAACCTCTCACCAGTCATATCTATCCATTCATTCTCTTTAAAGGCATAAAAACAATCTCCTATCTTGCCCCAAGTAGACCTCTGCAAAAACTGTGCCTCATCCCTGCACCCAAAATTGCCTTTCCCTTGAATTCAACAAAACTTCAAAAAATCAATCTCAAACTCCTTGTATTTTATACATAGCCTAAAATTAGTTATCAATTTAGTCATCTCAACCTCATTGATTACCTTTTGCCGAGATTGACTTGGAGAGAGCCCTCTCCTATCCTCGTAGGGCTAGCTACGAGGGTGAGCGTGGTTTGATGTAGCCTTGAGTTTTACCTTATTTCAGCCTAAGGTAGATTTGAGTGCTAACATAGTGGTGACCATACTGGGGAAGAACTGGTTTTCTTGTTAGTGTTATTTTATTTATAGCTATAGACGGAGTCTGAAGTCATGCCAGGTAGCCTTTGAACTGCACATTTCTCTGCGAGTGCATAATAGATAAACGCTGCTTCAGTCGATCTCTGGTGTAGCTTATAATTGTAACACTTAACTTATAAATTGCCCTAGTACGTGTATCAAGTTCAGATCTGATGGTTGATGGTGAACAACGGTCAGACATCATAAGGCTGAAATCATTCACCTGGCGACTCCATCCGCTGAACAATCCAGAAATCGATGCTTCATGGTGACTTCACTGTAGGGAGATCAGTAGCTGTGAGATTTTCAAGATGGACCGAATCGTGAGAAGATACGCTCCCATGAGCCGAGATCACATTCCAGGTTTTCTGAATAAGATGCCCAAGGTAGATTGGTCAAGGAATCTGCCTACGTTTAACAATGATGGTAAGAAAGATGCTGCTTTACATCTGGTTAGATTTCACATGCATATTCGCAAGTTGAAGGTGGATTTTCCCGAAGATTGCTTGATGAAGATATTCTTGGCCACTCTGGAAGGTGAAGCCCAATCTTGGTATGAAAGTTTGTCGCTTACTTGTATTTATTGTTTAAAAGATTTTCATGCCTGCTCATTGAAAGATATCAAGCGTCTTATCCATCATTAAATTTAGTTCATGACTGTTGCAAACATGCTTCTACTTTTATTGAAAGCCTTGAGAAATATTATGAAGATGATAATTTCATGGATGATGAGATCATGGAGGCTCTGTATGAGAATCCATTTCAGCAACATGAAGAGAACCTAGAGGATACCTATCAAGATGCTCAGGAGACTTTGCAGCAGGTTGAAGATAATATGGCTGAAAATGATGAAAGGGAGAATGACATTTCAAATCTGCCCACAGAAGAAGACAACATGCAGATTGCAGATTGTGATAATGTCCAGTCAGCTACTTCAGATTCAGATTCAGATCATGATGACCAAGCATATCCTGTGTTGAAGCCCATCAAAGAGAACTCTGCTGTTGAAATCGTCTGGAATGCAGAAGACACAGTAATGGATCCAAATGTTCTCAGTCATACTGTCAGTCCATCATTAGAATATAGCCTTCATGAAGAAGCAATCCAGTCAGTTCATGAAAAACAGAAAGAAATCTTTGTGCATGAAAGTGATAAATCTCCTTTCGATAACTCAGTAATAAATGATAGTTTGAATGCCCTGTCATATGAACATAATTATTGTTTAAGCAAAAGAAAACAAAAAGCATTATCTCCTTTGTCTGAAGATGAAATAGATCAACTCTTGAAAGGTCATGTTACAACCCCAGCTAAAGCAGATTCGCAGTGCACACATGGTCAAGAAAGTGTTGGTGAAATCTCTTCCTCGTTTGAAAATGATGACAGTCTTGTAATCAGTTTTATAGATCAGCAAATAGATAATATTTTCTTTCACAAATATGATAAGGCTGTCATGTTTGATAATCTTGAAGATTGTTTTTTGTTTAAGAATGACCTAGGCCATGAAGATGAGGAGTATGAGCTTGAGAGATACGATATGCTAGGATTTCTCATGGTTAAGGAACCTACAGCTAACACTCAGATGGTAGAAGCACATACTTCTCTGTGCATTCCTATCCCTCGGAAATCAATTGTTCTTTCAAATCAGAATGAAGGGAGTACTTGTATTTTTGCTGCTAGATCTCAAGACAAGATAGTGCTTCAGGATTATCAAGATCCCTTTGGCATCCTTTTGCAAGCACTAGAGAAGATAAATGTTGCCTGGTTCGTTATCATAAGCCTTGGTTTCAGTGGTTATTGTGAGTTTCCTACATGTACATCATTCCGCCCGCTCGAGAAAAGTGAGAGCAGAAATTTGGTATGTAGCCATCTATTGGATTGGTTACATTGGAAATCTCATTACACATGATTGTACATATTTCATTAGTATGCAGGTGGTTGTCATCATGATTCCAAATCTTGATGGATTGCTACCTTTTTCCAAAAGCTTTGTAAAGTCTTGTTTTAAGTCAGTCATGAGTCATTTGTGTTTGGTCTGTTGAGTCAGTTTTTTCAAGTTATTTCAGTTTTCCATTGAGTCGGTTTGAGTCAAGTTTCAGTCAGTTTTCTGTCAAGTTTTCATTCAATAAATGTGTCAAAGGTTTTGTGTTATCCGTTCAAATAATGACTCCATTGCCAATTGGATAGAGGCACTGTCTGCTCTCCCAATGATCTGCAGTTCTTGGCACCTCCAAGGAGCTACCATCCCCATTGGAGCCAATGTTAGAGTCGGTCTAGTTATCCCTCCATCAGAGATCAAAAGCTCTTTT
>APFE031530336.1:15264-67906 GCA_000404065.3 Pinus taeda | reverse complement strand
CTAGGGTTTTGAAGGCAATTTCTCTTGGACGGTCAAATCATCGGCAAAACTTGTTTCCTGATGTTCATACACCTTCCCATATCCTTAAAGTACCTTACCAAATGCTTCCCATCACTGAGATTCCCCAATTCCTCATTTTTGCACAAACCCTAGTTTCTAGCTACAACCTGGCAATTTTCTAGGTTTTGCCTGTGTTTTGCCCTTTTGGACCCCTTCCCCTCACTCAATCTCTGAGATTCCACTTTCCCCTGCTTCCTAACATCCCTCCTTACTTCCAAAAATTTCCCCAAGAATTTAGAAGCCCCTTATCCCCTTCATTTCGCTTCATTTTGACAAAATTCCTTGTTTCACACATCAGGATAGGTTTCACTAAAATGATGTTTCTGAGAAATAAAATATGAATTTTGGAAAACAGAGAGAGGTTTTGTCCACATCAGGCCAAGAAAGAAAAACCTCCTTCACTTTTTACACAGGTGTCATGGTTTTAGAGAAATGTCAAAAATACCATTGTCTCGGGAGAATTGATGCACCTCTGAAGTGACCTTGGAAAAATCACGTTTTCTCCTAGCTTGGTTGGCCAAATGACTTTCTTGATGATTAAAATGATAACTAGACACAAAGATATTTCCAACGAGCTATCATGAGCTCAATTTGCAGTTGAGGAAGGAATTCAAACATTGACTGCAACAGCACTCTGCCTTGAGGCAGCCTCATTTGGCACATTTTGACCAGTCTTGGGAGATTTGATTTTTGACAAGGCAAATGAACTCCCAATTAAAAAATTCTAGTTGGGTTAGAAATTAGACTCAAATAAATTTCCAACGAGCTATCCTGCACCTAAGTTTGACATTGGGAAGGCCTCCAAGGGTCTCCTTCAAAAAGGCGCTACGCCAGGCTCTATGCGCCGCGTGCCGCGCGCAACCCATAAGATTGGGAGGTCCAAATCACAAATGGCTTGCAGTTTTGGATTTTTCATGGAGAATCATGAATTTTGGTACTTGGACAAGAATTTTGGGTGAGTTATGGGTCCCCAAAAGGTCAAAAAACATGCAAACAATGACCTCACTGCCCCTATTTGACACACAGGCAACAGTCTTGGGAGAATGCACTTTTAGAGGGGTAAATGGACAACAAATTGGAAAATTCCACTTGGGTTGGAAATTAGACATCCAGGGTTTTCCAACGCGCTATGATGAGCTCAATGTGGATGCTAGGAAGTGCCCCAAAATCAGGCTGAAAGGCGCGCTATGCGTAGAGCTCAGGCGCACTGCGCATAGAGATTTTTGGTCAAATTTTCACCTTCCAGCTCAGAATTTCGGCCAGTTATGACTAGTTTCACCTCTTAATGTGATTTTTGACCCAAATTGATGTAATTGATTGAAAATGATGTAATTTTGACACTTATTTACTTGTTCTAGAAGATTCATTCACCAAAGAGTGAAAATTTAATGAATGAATTGGTTTCGTACCTTATAGAGGCAAGTTGTTTTGACTGCCTAGATTGTAGTGCTTTGTTTAGCATTGGTTGAAACAACTCCTAGGATGATTATCTTGACCCCTAGAGGCAAGGAAAGGGGTTATGATGGTCTATATGATGTAATTTCTCAATCATTTTCAGAGGTTGGAGAGGTTGGACTCTTGGGAATAGCTTGACACTCTATTGTACATATTTTATCTGCATTTTTGGCAAAGGAAAGACTAGGGTTTTGCAGCACTATTTGGGATTCATGTGGCTTTATGTGTTGATGGTGTGCTTCTTTCAGTATTTGTAAGTTTTTTATGTGTATCACTTTCCCTCTCTTATCTTCTGCAATTAAAAAAATGAAGTGTTATGGTAGAATCCATAATTTGCTATGCTTTTCCTTTAAGTTTGTTTGATTTTCCATGTTTTCATCTGTTTATGGAGAATCCTTGAAAGTTTCTTACTCTCCTTAACCTCTCACCAGTTAGATCTATCCATTCATTCTCTTTAAAGGCATCAAAACAATCGCCTATCTTGCCCCAAGTAGACCTCTACAAAAACTGTGCCTCATCCCCGCACCCAAAATTGCCTTTCCCTTGAATTCGACAAAACTTCAAAAAATCAATCTCAAACTCCTTGTATTTTATACCTAGCCTAAAATTAGTTATAAATTTAGTCATCTCAACCTCATTGATTACCTTTTGCCGAGATTGACTCGGAGAGAGCCCTCTCCTGTCCTCGTAGGGCTAGCTACGAGGGTGAGCGTGGTTTGATGCAGCCTTGAGTTTTACCTTATTTTAGCCTAAGGTAGATTTGAGTGCTAACATGTGGCACTTGTCGAAGGTATGCATTGTGGCACCATAAGAGTGGAACCTAGCATCTGTTGGGTTCCACTTATAGAAGGTGTTATGTCAGTTGTCGTACCTGGGACAAATGGGATAGTGGGATTCCACATTACGATGTTGTGATGATTGTCGACTGGGGAGGTGGTAGAGGACCAACAGTGTCTCTAAAATTCCACAACCCGTGAGTTGTCAATTGGATAGATGGGAAAGTTCCACCTACTGAAGAAGGAAGTGCAGGTTCCATGGGAACCACGATAGGATCCAATGGATTTGTGAGCAGAGTGTTAAAGTGAGAAAGAAATCCTTCCATGAAGAAATCCTCTGGCAAACTGGAATTGTTGGTCATCCACACAGATCCTATGTGAGATTTAGGAGACTGATTCCTTGAAGATGAGGAATCCAAGTCAGTGGAACTCGAAATATCTTCCACAATGAGTGGAGGAAGTCCTAAAAATCGCCTGGAGTGATGATGAGGGCCGGATGTAGCCATGATGACTGCTAAGTTTTATCAAATAAATTTTAATGGACATTCTTTAAAGTCTAAAAAATGATAGCACTTAGGTACCTAAAAATAAAAAATACACTAAATATATCAATCAACAAAGAGAGGGAAAGTACCTCATCTAATAAGCACCGATCACTGGAGATGAAACCTAGTCTCTCAATGAATAATAAAGAAGGATGGCCAAATGTATGGTTATGGTTACTCTAGAGCTTCGCCCAAACCTCAGATTAAGGGGCCAAGTACTCTCGTGAATATGAGCACCCTTCGAAAAACTGAAGACAGAGTATATCCGTCCATTTTAGGTACCAGGACAACCCATCCCAGTCACCTTGTGTAAGTACCTAGAAAGTTTGGTCACTAGAGATAACTCAAATCACAAACATTACCAGGGGGGACATAGTCATAGACAGCATGTTGTGTGGGCAGGAAACCTAAGTCCTCGACTCAGTTCCGAAATCCTCGAAGGGACCCCCAGTACACAGAATGCCCAAAGGATTTGTAAGAGAAGGTGGGCTACCTCAATTATAGTCCAATGGTGTCTCGTATTTCACTCCGTTGTTAGTGGAGTGGTCCTATTAATATGAGTGCAGAAGGATTATTTCACTCATTAACCACACTAGTTTTGGTTTTCAACGTTGGGCAGTTCACTCACATGCTTATCCCAAGATCCTAGCCTAGCTAATGTTGGTTTTCTCAAAAGAGTAACTGATTGATTTTAATGTAAATTTTAAGTGTACTTGAATATTTATCTTCGGTAGGGGTGTTGACGTATGGATATGGTGAGACTCTTGACTCAATAAATCATGCAAAAGAATGCTCTAAATTGTTTTTTCAATTTCTTATGCAAACAAGTCTTATTCAACATATTCGTCTTTTCACATATTCATAGATTCGTCTGTGCATCTAAAGCCATTCAAAACTTGCATAACCAAAAGATTATTTTCCCAATATTTCCTAACAACTACTGAAAACAAAAATGAAGTAGCTTACAACTATTTCGACAGAAGGATGAATACAATTTATCAGTCTTTCTTTCAAAAAAAATGTATTTTAAGAGAGATAAACTAAAATAATTTCCTAAAAATAAATTTTCAGGACACAAAATTTGTTAACATAATATAGTTGCAGATCTTACTTTAGCCCATGAGAAACTCCCCCCGCCCCCCCCTTTGGTCCAGAGACTCTTCTGGAAATCATGGAAATGGGAGACTAATGCTCTATTTTAGTGTAAACAGAGAGTTAGTTGGGCCATTAACACTCCCTGTACACAGGCACAGTGCTTTATAAAGCTCTGTTTAGCCTGGCAACCTACGTTAGTGAGGAGAATAGCTCAAACAAAGGGCATTTAGGATCAGTTTCTGAGGAGAATGCAAACTAGTAGGATGTAACAAGATAGGTAGTGGATCAGAAAAGGATTTGAAGAAGTAGGGAGCTATTAGAAGAAAGAGAAGAACTGAGAGGATTCCAGGTAAACCGGGAACTAGATGTATAATCCCTAGCTGAGTTGCCAATTTGGCTATGGGGTAAAATACATGGTGTATATGGAATGAAAACTACCCTCAAAGGCCTTCCCGGGACCTTCGACAGACTGTAATATTATCTGTAGAAGCTACCAAGTTATACACATGTTCATCTATCAAACATAAATTGACAAGGTATGGAAAGACGATCACCTTTAGTTCCTTATATATTTGTTTGGTGATATCTATGCGATAAGAAGAACTCCTTCAAGGCCAGCTCCAAGACAATTCTCGCACAAAGGACAAGGTAAACCAATCACAGTATACGCTCTTGAAAACTAATGTAAGAATGCACAATAAACATATATTAGTGTATAACTTAACTACTCATCTCGATAAGCATCAGAATGAACAAATCAATGAACAACATTACTGACACTATGGAGTAGGGAACACAACTGCAGTTCTATATTTACAATGGAAGAGTGATTACAACCATCCATTGTATCAGCCTTCCCTTGCCCCTTCTTCCTCTCTCTCTCTCTCTCTCTCTCTCTCTCTCTCTCTCTCTCTCTCTCTCTCTCTCTCTCTCTCTTTTAGCTCACTTCTTGAAGTGTATGACAATTTCACAATAGCTTAATGGCCTATCCTTCCAAATGCTCTACCTCTTTCACAATGGCCCTCTCGCTGCTTATGTAGCAATCGAATTAGGGATACCAAGCTCCTCCTAGAGTTCATTAGGGAAAAAGCCATGAACCTTCCCTGTTTTCAAGCTTTTTCCCATTTTCCTTCATTCTCAGATTGGAATTTCCCCAAATAATTCGATTTTTGGAGTTTCCTTGCTTTTCTTGAGTAAATTTAGGCATCCATATCTAGATATTTGTGAGCAAATTTGTTGGCTTGACCCACTGAACTTCCTCTAGTTTCACTAACGCTCCCCCTGGTCTAACAACTTGAGTTAGCAGGGTGACTAATGCTCCTCTATGCTTGATAACAAGCTTTATAAAGCAGGTTAGTAGTGTGCAGAGAGCATTAGTGTCGAATCAAATCCTGCAATTGTGGTCTTTGCTTCAGTCATCCTGTCTTTCACCTCTGAGTTGATGAGGAGGTCATTTTCTCCTATAACACCTGCTGCTGGAATACTGGGATGAAGAGTCCTTAAGAGACATTGGAAGTGGCTTGGGAGAGTTTATAAAAGTTGTTGAAGAAACAAAACTCAAAAGGTATACCTCCTATGCTCGCATATATGTCTACATGCATCTGAACGAAGCTCTTTTGAACTCAGTAAGTCTATTTCATGATGATTTTGAATGGATTCAGGCAATATATTATGAACATGTTCCCTTTAGATGCAGAAAATGTCACACTCATGGACATCTATTCTGGGATTGCTCGCTTAATGCCAAGCCCTCCTCCAATGCCTCCTAAGGGAAAACTATTCAAGATGGCTTTACTAAAGTGAACTCTCAGAAAAGGAACCATAAAAAGCCTGCTTCTCAACCCAAAATCCCCCTGCCAACAATTCTACTCCCTCTACCAGCAATAGCTTTAATATTCTAGCTCAACCTACCTCAACGGTCTCTGAGCCCCCTATGCACTCTTATGAGATTCCCAAACAACCCTCTGTCAACCCTCATTCGGCTTCATCTCCTGCCCAATTCCCCAAGCAAAGCCAATTTCTCCCCATCACCTCTTCCATTAAAGATATGGCCTGGAAACCTAATGGTATGGACATCGATACCTTTCTGATTGATCCCAAGCATGCAACGAACATCATGGCCGAGAGCAGTGGATTCAAGCAGATGGATGAAGAGCCTAAAATCATCGACCTAGGAGACTTGGACATTTTTGGCCTTGAGCAAGCATGCAAGCAGAAACAATTTGATAAGATCCTGGCAAGATAGCTAGAAAGTCTAGAGGTTGCCCTCTCTAGAGCACATCAACAACGATCTTTAGGAATTCAACCAGGAAGTTAGTGGGATGGAAAGAACCTATTCAAGGATACCAAGAAACAAGGGAGAAAGACATATCTACAAAGAACTATCCTCATCGGGGAAATGTTGGTAGAATCTGGTAGATATTCTAAACTCCCAAAGTACTACAGGGCACTCCCCAACCTTGAACCATGAAGCTCACATCATGAAATTTAAGATGGCTAAACGGCCCTGGGAAATACAAAATGATAAAACACTTGATACAGTAGGAGAAACCTCATATCTTCTTCATGCAAGAAACAAAATGTAATAGTACTTTTCTTAGTACCATTCTTTCAAAAGCCTGGCCTGGTAGTCACTCAATGTTACTAGATGCTATAGGAGCCTCGGGAGGATTAGCAATAGCATGGAATGCACAAGCCATTGCACTCACAGACTTCCATGGAAACCATCACTTCATTCAAGGCAACTTCCATATCATAAGGACCAATGTGCATGGTCACCTTACCAATGTTTATTTCCCACAAGCTAATGTGGACAAAACAATAACTCTGGACATGCTCACACTGCTCAGTGCCACTCGGACTCATCCACTCTGGATTACAGGGGCCAACTTCAATATGATCACTAAATTAGAGGAGAAACTAGGAGGTTGTGGACAATAAAAGTGAGTATCTCAAGGAGTTCATTGAAAGCAATTGGATAATCGATCTGTCCTTCAACAATGGAATCTAGACCTGGAATAACAAAAGATCCGGTCCCCATTAGATTGCTTCAAGGCTAGACAGATTTCTGATCTCAGATAATGCTATCCACCTGGGAGGAGACCTCTCAGACTCAATTTTTCCACTTTCAAGATCGAACCATTGGCCCATTTCGCTTCAATGCCAAAGACTGGGAAACTCCACTCGAAGACCCTTCTGCTTTGAATATTTTTGGTTGACCCATCCAAATTTCAAAGATCTAGTTTAGTATGCATGGAAAAGTTTTCTTCCCCCTGTGGGCTCCAAAATGTTTCAATTCCAACAAAAGCTTAGATTCCTAAAAGCACAAATCAAACAATGGAACCATGCCACCTTTGGAAACATTTTCCAAACTCAAAGAGCCCTTGCTTAGGAGATGGAGAAACTCTAGCAAACCATAATAATAGAGGGAAGGATTGAAGCCCTCATAGATCAGGAAAAAATCCTTCAGACACAGATCATAGAAAGAGAAAAACAAGAGGAAATCATCTGGAAACAAAAATCCCAAATAAGATGGTTAAAGGAAGGTGAGAGGAATACAAAATTCTTTCATCGTACTGTAATATAGAGGCAAATTCATAACAACATCACCCAAATTCATAATCAGCAGGGAGACCAATTGGAAGATCATGGGGATATTGAAAAAGAACTCCTTAAGCACTTCAAAACAGTCCATCAAGAACCTGACATCAACAAACAACCAACAATTGACAATATTCTCCCACATATCTCGAAGGTGATAACAGATGAACACAATCAATTGCTACTTCATCTAGTCTCCTTACAGGAGGTTGAATTAGCTATGAACCAGCTCAAGGAAGGAAAAGCTCCTGGTCTAGATGGCTTCACCTCCACCTTCTTTCAGAGATTCTGGGATGTTATCAAAGAAGAGGTCTGGCAGGTAGTGGAAGAATCTAGAACACTCCATTGGATGCTACTCTCTCTAAATGCAACATTCATTACTCTCATCCCCAAGGAGGAACACTATAACACTTCGAACAAATTTAGGCCTATAGCCCTTTGTAATGTCATCTACAAAATCATATCTAAAGTTATAGCTTCCCAATTGAAGACGTTGCTTCCCTTGCTCATCTCGCTCAAACAATTGGGCTATGTCGAAGGAAGGAAAATCATAGATGGAATCATCCTCACCCATGATATCATCCACTCTCTCAAGCACCACAAGAAAGCAAGTATGCTTCTAAAAATCGACCTCTCAAAAGCTTTTGATAAGTTGAGTTGGATCTACATTCCAAAATATTATGTTGACAACCTTTGGTTTCTCACATGTTTGGGTATGATGGATCATGAGCTTAATCTCCTTATCTTTCTTCTCCATTTTGGTTAGTGGAATTCCTTTCACCCCCTTTCAACCCTCAAGAGGCATCCATCAAGGAGATCCTCTCTCTCCTTTTCTCTTTGTTCTTATGGTTGAACGGTTGGGCAGGACCATCAAGCATGCTCTCTAGGAGCATTAGCTTCAAGGTATATCTCTTCATAATTCCCTTGCCATCACCCATCAACAATTTGTGGATGATAACATGTTATTTGGGCATCCCTCTATCTAAGAAGCTTGAAAATTCAAGTCCCTCCTTGATGACTTCTCAGTAGTCTATGGAGCTAGCATCAACACTGTTAAATCCCAAATATTCTTTTTTCATACTGGCACCATAACTCAAAACTCCATAGCTCGCATTCTAGGATTCTCTATTGCCTCTCTCCCCTCCAAGTACCTTGGCGCCCCCTTAACTGACTCTGCTCTTAAGCACTCCTCATGGAAAGTGCTCCTAGACAAACTTGAAGCCCACCTCACTTCATGGACCTTTAGAGCCCTAAACATGGCAAGTCAACTAATCCTCATCAAGGTTGTAGTGCAATTTATGCCTCTTTATCTCTTCTCTGTTCTAGCAGCGCCTAAATGGGTACTTAAAAAAATCAAAGATATTTAAAGGAATTTTCTATGGGGATCTGCTGGACATAATTGCAAATGGACATTGTTCAAGTGGGTGACAGTTTTCCTCCCAAAAAGCCTTGGGGAATCGATCTTCGGGACCATTAACACAATAAGCAGTCATGGGAGCAAGAATCTGGTGGAAGTGGCTTTCAACTCTGCACATGCCCTGGGAAATCCTATTGAAAGCCAAATATTCCAACAATAGATCAAATGAAGACTTGATCAGGCTCATAAATATGGAAAAAGGCTCCCTAATTTGGAATGTGGCTAGATTGCACAGACACATGATCCATCAACACAACTTTTGGGAAATAAGAGACGACAACAATGCCCACTTCTGGATGGATTCATGGCAGCAAAGACCCAGACTCAACAACTTAATCTCACTACCACAAATAGAGGATGAGGAAGCTCATCAATGGAAAACGGTCAACTAGTATTGGATACCCACCCTTAATCAGGGATATAAACAATGGAAAAAAGCAAAGCACATCATCAGGCACGGTACAAAGATAAGGTATAAGGAGTTGGATACAGAGCTAACCTATAGGAGAATCGAATTCTCTGAAGAAAAGGATATCCTACGTTGGGGATACAAACCACGTGGGACTTTCACCACACAAGAGGCATACAACCTTATGATTGATACTCAGACTAACAAGGACCCTCTCTGGGACAAAGTGTGGTCTCCTAAAATCTGGCCCAAGATCTCCACTTTTCTATGGCTGCTATGTCATAAAAAAATTCTTACTTGGGACAACTTAAGGAAAAAAATTATGGCCCCTCAAGATGCCCCAACTGTAAGCAATAGGAGGAAGCTATACAGCATCTCATGGAATCTTGTTATTTGGCAAATAGACTTTGGGAAAAAACTATTTTCAAATGTCAAAAAAATGGTAGAATTAAAGAAGACATCACCAAAACCAATCGTCACTAGGGTAAAAATCCATAAAAAATTACCCTATTAACTCCTTATGGAGAATCGTTCCAGGCCTCCTCATCTGGACTATTTGGAAGGAAAGGAATCGGCGTATCTTCAGGAATCAATCCACCACCATAGAGATCATATGGAGCAATTTGTGCAGCAACCTTTAGGAAACTCTAGCGCTTCAAACTTGGAGCGATGATGACTTTCCCACCAATCAACAAGAATGGACCAACTAGAATAATTGGAACCTCAGGCTCATCCAGACTCAAGATCATCCCAGTAGATGCATCCCTTCCCACCACTCTTCCAGTAAATGGTGCCCTCCGCCTCCAAGATTCACCTAGTTAAACTTTGATGGCACTTCTAAAGGAAATCTAGGCGAGGCCGGACATGGAGGAATTTTTAGGGATCACTATGGCAATCCTTTGCTACTCTTCCTAGGTACATTAGGATGGGACACGAACAACTTGGCTGAACTAGAAGGATTGTGGCAAGCTCTCCACCTCACTCAGTAGCATGGCTACTTTCCCTTAATAATCGAAGGAGACTCACAAATCCTCATCAATATGGCCCATCAAATTATTCAAGGAACTCCAGTACACAATTTGTCCTGTAGCTAGAGACTTGCAGCTCATTTACAACACATTGAGCATTGGCTTGCAACTAATAGAGCAATCACCTTCAAACATATCAAGAGAAACGACAACAAAGTGGCCGACCTATTAGCCAATTTAGGGGTGGCTAGTGATTGAACTCTATATACAGGTTCACTCGATATTATAAAGATGCCAAACACCAATAGGAATATATCACACTAGTGAAAATTGATGAAGTACCCCTAGATGAGGGTGGAAGATGATAATTCAACGAGGATACGACGCCGGCCTGGTAGGTGGCTAAGCCACATGGTAGTCTGCGCTTTCCCCTGTGGGAATTTAAGGCAGGCCTCTACCCCTTGACTGACACCATTAACTCATTGTGCGGATCGAGACATCCCCTGTAAGCATAAAAATATGGAGCCAAGCCCTCTACAATCCTCCATTCTTCCTCTAAATTGCTCTTGCCACCCTACTACAGCAAAGTCAAGCTCTCAAACTACAATAGGTAGGAGTTGCAGACTTCTCTACTGCGTCGACCTGGGCAATGGTCACCACTTCACCCAGTTTATTCACTGCACCCTGCAAATTGAGGCCTCCGCCCCTGCCTCTGGCCCTGACTTGATTCCCCCTGTTCATTACAATATCCCCTCTGCTACTCTTGCCCCACTGACTGCCACTTTGGCTCACTTCTTGTTGCAGCATCTCACTTAGAGAAATATGCATTATCATCATCACATGAGATGTAGGCATGGTGGTAGCCACGGAAGAGCGATCCACCCGCCTTTGTTGCCTCCCTCTGCTTTGACTTCCCCTTCAGCCTCCCCACCCCCCAACCCTTCCTCTTCCTGCTTCCATGGCAAATATCCAGATATGCGTAGCAAAAGAGGATGAGCTTTCCCTTATGAGGTTCATCGGATTGACCAAGCCACCCAACCTACCAATCTTATTGCTGCTACCCAATACGCTCAATTCCATTTTCTCTGTTCCATGGATAGATTGTTAATCATTGCCATCGTCTTAGTAGACTTTAGGGAGGTATCTGGCTCGTGCATTAATCCAAACCACAAACCTATGAAGAACTAGGTCCCTCCACCACACGACAATGATCAGAAGGAGACGAGATCAAGCCATCTACAGAAAGCCAAGGAAAATCCATCCATCAGTGGATCAAAGACGTTGAGAGGCAATGCCACCAAAAAATCCAAAGGCATTCAAGTTGAAGACAGAGAGCCACAAGACACCATGGGTGGCAGGTAGGTAGAGGATACTAATTCAGATGAGTATGGGTGTCCAATCATGGAAGAGAAGCCACCGTCCTAAGACATCTAGCAGTTGCATGCCACAGGTCACGTGTCAAGCTCGGTCTTTTGAGTTTTTTTTTTAATCTTTTTACAGTGGTCAATTTTGGCAATTTGAATTTTACCATAGCAGTAAATTTTGAGTTCTGGAATTGTAGCCCCTGCATGGGAAGAAGGTACCTATCTTTATCTCATTCTCAGACTGGTTTCCCCATCTAGGGTAGTCTCAATTTTAAGTCTTGTTCTTTAAAATGGTCATATGGCTAACCTAGACCCGTAGAGGCCGGGGCCTCACTGTACATTATGTTTCCATTAATAGATTTAGTTTTACATAGAAAAAAAACATCAAGATACAAATTCAAGAATAGATGCATAGAATAAACTTCTCTTTATTAGCTTTCAATCCCAAGTATAGACCCGACTTTTCCCTGTGCACTCAACTGTGGACTCTAATAGGTCTTTGCACATTCAGCTGCAGAGCCTCTTCCTACTACTATGACCGAATACACTTCAACTTTCACCCTATGCTCTTACCATGCCTTCCTTATTCTATCTCTATTCTTCTTTCCAAAAACTATATTTACACTTAGAGCCTTGCTCTATTTATACAATCCCATGGTCCGTGGACCATGGGTAGGCCAAAACAACTTTAAATTAAATTACAATTCTTACGGCAGACAACCCTATGACTCGATTATACAATTTGTGCTCCGTGCCCGTACTTTGTTGAGTTCTACACCATCTTTGAACAAAACCTGGGCTTTAAGCCCCAAAGCCTGCTGCAGGGGATCCCATGCCCAACACTGACCCCCCTGGACCCCCCTTGCAGTGCAAATATTATGGGCAGCATTGTCGCCACATTACAAACTAGGGTCCAATACGGTGATACCTCTAGATAAGGAAGATAATTAGGCTCCACACCCAACAATCTCCAACTTGGAGACTGATTATAGCGACTCCACCGTTGCTTCAATTTTTGGACAATGACTCCACTTTAGACCTCGCTTTTTTCATCTTCTTCATCATACTTGAAGACCATTTGAAACTAAGAAGAATCTTAGTTTCTCCCTGGTTAAAACTTTTGTTAACATATCTAGAGGATTCTAGCTTGTGTGTATCTTTTCTAGCTTCAACTTTTCTTCTTCCATTGCTAACCGTATGAGATGGTACTTGAGCTATATATGTTTAGTCTTGGAATGAATTGCAACTTTCTTTGTAAGATCTATGGCAGTCTGGTTGTCACTGTATAACCTGCACAACTCCTGTTTCTTACCCAATTCATCCAGAAACCTTTGTAACCAAATCATTTCTTTACTAGCCTCTATAGCAGGAACATACTCTGCTTACATTGTTGAGAGCGCAACAAAACTTTGCAGTTTTGAAACCCAATTAAAAGTTTTTCCACCCACAATAAACACATACCCTGTGGTGCTCCTCCTACTATCTCTATCACCCGCCATATCTGTATCAACATATCCCTGTAGAGAAATGTTTGAACCACCAAAGCATAATGCTTGATTTGTGGTACCTCTCAAATACATGAGAATCCACTTCACCACCATCCAATGTTCTTTTCCTGGATTGTTAATCATGTACCTTCTTACAACTCTCACTGCATGTGAAATATCATGCCTTGTGTAGACCATTGCATACATTAAGCTTCCAACTGCTGATGCATATGGAACTTTAGAAATATAAGCCATTTATTCTTGATTCTTGGGACACACCTCCTTACTTAGTTTGAAATGGCTAGCTAAAGGTATACTAATAGGTTTTGCATTCTGCATATTAAATATTTTCAACACCTTTTTTATGTACTCACTCTCAGACAATGTTAGTTTTCGATTCTTCCTGTCTCTAGTTAGTCTCATACCAAGGATTTGTTTCGCAGCACCCAAATCCTTCATTGCAAAAGAGTTCGCCAATTTTCTTTTGAGCACATTTATTTCCTGCATGTTAGAACCTGCAACAAGCATGTCATCTACATACAATAACAATATAATATAGTTTCCATCATTTTTCCTTTTGAGATAAACAAAATGATCAGAGTGACATCTAGTATAACCTTGTTCAGACTTAAACTTGTCAAATTTTAGATACCACTACCTTGGAGCCTGTTTTAAGCCATGCAAGCTCTTATTCAACCTGCACACTAGTTTCTCCTTCCCTTTTACCTCATATCCTTGTGGTTGTTACATATATATCTCTTCCTCCAAATCCTCATGGAGAAAGGTTGTATTTACATCTAACTTCTCAAGATGCAAATATTCAGCTCCTACTAGACTTAAAATAATTATGATTGAATTCATTTTAACAACAAGAGAAAATATCTCATCAAATTCTATACCCCTTTTCTGTGCAAACCCCTTCACCACAAGTCTAGCTATATACCCTTTTCTACCTACATCTTCTTCCTTCAACCTGTAAACCCATTTATTCTACAATGTTGGTTTACCTACAGGAAACCTGACTAAGTCCCAAGTCTGGTTATGTGCTAAGGAGTCCATCTCTTCTTTCATGGCTTGCTCCCACTTCTTCTTGGTTTCTACCTACACTACTTCTTCATAACATTCTGGTTCACTAGAATGATTCAACAATACATAATATAATGAAGGATAGTATTGTTCAGGGGGTCTACGTATCCTGGTAGATATTCTAACACCACTTTTAAGTGTTTGAGGTGCTTCTTGTTGTTGTGGTTGTTGTTTTTGTTCTAGTTGTTGATCATTATGATTTTCAAGCACCATCAATTTTTTTGTGATCTCATCAAGCACTGTGTATTCTCTATTTTCCTTTTTCTGTTTCTTTTCCTACAACTGATCCTTATACAAAACCTTTTCATTGAATATGACATCCTTGCTCCTAATGATTTTGTTTTTTTCAGAATCATAAAAGTGATAACCAAAATCATTAACACCATATCCAATAAAGGTACATTTCTTTGATTTTGCCTCAAGATTTGTTCTATTTTCTTTATTAATGTGGACAAAGGCCTCACAACCAAAAATCTTTAAAAATGCGTAGTTTACCTTTTTACCTATCCATGCCTCCTCTAGAATACAACTATCCAAGGAACTTGAAAGCCCTCTATTTATTAGATAAATAGTGGTATCAACAACATCTACCCAAAATTGTAAAGGAAATCTTGCATGCAATCTCATGCACCTTGCATGCTCCATGATTGTCCTGTTCATCCTTTCTGACACACTATTTTCTTGTGGTGTTCCTGGAACTCTCTTCTCTCTATGAATTCCATTCTCTGAATAGTACCTGTCAAATGCTTTGCTGCAATATTCACCTCCATTGTCTGATTTGAGACACTTCAACCTTTTTCCTGTCTCATTTTCAACCAAATCTTTCTATTTCTTGAATGTATCAAATACATCAAATTTATTTTGAATATAATAAATCTAGTTTTTTCTAGTTGCATCATCAATATAATTAACATAATGGTGAGAGCCACTGAGAGATGATACCTGAGCAAGTCCCCATACATTTGTATGCACAAGATCTAATTTTTTTCTCTTCTTTTGTTTCCCAACTTTGAGGAATCTGACTCTCTTCTGTTTTTCATAAACACAATTTTCAAAGAATTTTAAATCAACATGCTTCAAACCTCGCAACAAATTTCTTGAGTGAAGAATTTTCATCCCCTTCTCACTCATGTGCCCAAGCCTATGATGCCACAATGTCATACCTTCCCTTGTAGAGGTTAAAGCATTAACAGAATTAGAAATACCATTGCATAAATGAAATGTACCAACCTTTTATCCTTTTGATATTACCAGGGATCCTTTAGTGACCTTCCAGGTTTTATCTATAAAAGTAGTCACACAGCCTTCACCTCCCAACTTCCCTGTTGAAATTAATTTTTTATTCAGACCTGGAACATGCCTTACCTCCTTCAATAACCATTGTTTTTCATTCTACCGTTTTATGAAAACTATACCCATTCCAATGATTATACAGGGTTTATCATCACCCAATCGAACCTGTCCAAAATCTCCTTGAACATAATCATGAAAATGTTTCCTATCAAGTGTGGCATGGATTGAGGCCCCTGAATCTACCACCCACGCATCAATAATATTTTCTAATGGAATAATTAAAGCATCTTGCAACACATCACCTGTCACATTCACCTCATGATTGTTTTCTTGTTGTGAGTCTCCTTCTTTTCCCTTCTCAGACTTATTATAGTCTTTCTTCAGGTGTCATTTCTTCCTGCATTTCTAGCACACTATCTCCAATCTATACTTGGATCTACCTTTCCTTGACTTACTGCAATATCTTGGGCTCTTTCCTCTTTCCATTTTTCTTCCCCTAGTCTTTGCAGTCAAAGCATTACTTGATGTCTCACTGGAGCTTTTCCGTTGCATTTCCTCACTAAGGATTGCACCAACAACATCATCAAACTATAAAGTACTAGATCCAGAGACAGAGTTACTAATGGCCATAACTAAACCATTCCAACTTTCTGGCAATGAGCACAAAAATAACAGAGCCCTAACTTCATCATAAAAATTTACCCCTATAGAACTTAACTGAATGGTAACTGTATTAAATTCATTTAAATGATCAGAAACATATCCACCTTCTAACATTTTCATATTAAATAAGTGCTTCATAAGAAATACTTTATTTGAGGCTGATGGATTTTCATACAGTTTGGCCAATGCCAACATTTAACCCTATGTTATCGTTTCCTTTGGAATATTAAATGCTACTAACACCACTAGGCACAACCATATTGTTCCAAGTACCTTTCTATTGAGAATATCCCATTCTTCGTCTGTCATACATGATGGCTTCTTTGCCTTTCTGCTCAATGGTTGGTACAGATCTTTCTAGTATAGATAATCTTCCATCTACATCTTCCATAGCTGGTAGTTTTGGTTGTTAAATTTTTCAACCCTAAACCTACCATCTTCCACAATTGCTCCCACTCGAACTAGGGACCCTTCTCTCCTGTGCGTTTATCAGCCAAATAAGCCTTCGGCTCTGATACCAGTTGTTAGAAAATTATATATTACAGAGAAATGGAACACATAAAATATATTGCAGAAGTATAAACACAAAAAACAAAGAAAACACATAAAACAAGAGAGACACAGATATACGTGATTCACCTAATTTGGGCTACATCCATGGGAAATAACCAGTCCTTCCTTTTATATTATCCAATAAACTGGAGAGATACAACCTACAACAAATCCAATGTAATTCCCTCTTCTCTCTCACACAATATCCTCTCCCTTTTTCACACAGGATACAGATCTACATAGATACAATACAATTCCCTCATATATAGTGAGGGGTTGCCGTCAAGGGAAAAAAAACCATAAATTAAACATTACTTCTACCATCAGATCTCCGCCTAATGAACGACCTAGATTGACTACAAAATTACAACATTTTATAAGGAAATTTTACATCTATTTTTAGCTTTGGGGGAACTTCCCTCGATCCCCCACCAAGTGGGGGCTCCCAAAGATCACAGCCACCCCCCGTTGGACCTCCCTTATAGTGCAAATATTATGGGCGGCATTGCTGCCACATTACGAACTAGGGTCCAATAGGATAATACCTTTGAATAAGGAAGATAATCAGGCTCCACATCCAACACACAATGACTATTGATCTGCAACGAAAAATCAAACTTCTTGAGAATATAAGTTCCCTAAGGAAAATTTCCCTCTGTGAGTTCTCTTATTCCTTCCACCCAACATTGGCTCTTCTCTAGCATACTTCTACAAAACTTCTACATCCATTTAGAGATCTACTCGACGAAAAATCTAAGTTGCTCCCTCTGCTTTTGGAATCACTCGATCTTGGAAAGATCAAATTTTTCTGCCCCACTAAGAAAAATCGAACCTCCACAAGTAACTCGACCTCCTAGAAAAATGACTACACTACCCTTGGGAATTTTGGACTCTTGCCCACAATCAATTTCAGACTTCCTTCTATCTGAGCTCTCTGACTAATTAACTGCACTCTAATACCATGTGAAATTCAAAATTAGAATCCTATTTGAGCAACTGGTATTGTTTCTCCTAATTGTTAATTAATTAAAAATTTATCTGCTATGTAAAATATCGAAATAAATACACTGCAACCTTCATAAATAAAATTCTAAAGAAAAATAAAATGTTGGAAGTTGAAAAATGCCATTAGACACACAAAAAATTAACACAATTATTTTTGGATAAAATTCCCCAGAAGAAACATAACTTGGGAAAACTGGTGCAGCAAATGAGGGTTTTATTATTATGCAATAGTGAGAAATTATGAGTACAACTCGATGCCAAAAATCTAGAAATCCTACAGAAACAATACTAGAAAAAATCTAGTGAGGAATTTTCCTCACCCCACAAGAAAACTCTTGGCATGAATTTCCTTCATAAATTAAGCCCTATGACCCTCTCCATTAGTTTATGCGCTTCTTTGCATAGATTTTCTAGATGTATAGCCTCAAGCTGATCTCCAATGAAGTTGTTTTTCTTTCTACTGATTAGAAAGATGCTTCTCCGACACTCTCGGACTCCTTCCCAACCTTTGGAGCTTAAGACATCTCTATATCTCAGCAAATCAACCTTGCCTCTAGAGGTTTTTGTGTTGCCCCAACGTCAGCCTCTCTGTGGATCTTCTGCCTCTCTGCAAATGCACTTGTTGGATCTAGAATTCCTCCTCTGACCTGATTGTTTCTTCCCCTTTCACACTACTTTGATCTCTATCTCTCTCTCCAGTAACTGACTACTGCTACTCTGGAAATCAATATGCTCAGAAATCGAACCGCTTCTCCATCAACACATCAACCTCCCCTTATAATCCTCTATTGGAGAACCAAGGACTAAGATTAAAACTTAACCAATTGATAGGATCATCTCTAAATCAATATGCCTGAGATTTTAGATGATTCTCACCTTGACTTAATTAATACTACTTAATTAACGATATTCCCTAAGTTTAGACTTAGGAAATTTTTAAAAACTACTTAATAATCTAATTACATCATTTCTATGTAGAATTTCTAGAAATGATTTATGGGTTTTGGAGATCTCATGTATTCTATACTCTCCACAAAATTTCAAAGATATAACACATACAATGATACAAAAACTAACATATCTCTAACGAATATTCGATAGACGAGGCATGTCATTGAATATTCGCCGAATGTCGGTTAGAAAACTCATCGAATACTCGATGAAAAAATCGACGGAAGGAAGCATTAATACCTTAACAATCCTGTAGAATAAAACTCCCATCCACCACATATCTGATGCTTCATCATTTGTTTGAAAGTGTCAGAGTGATAAAACTTTTGTTGCACAATTTACTTATGTCGTCGACTCCCAGATGCCTCAATGTCAGTTTGTTCTGTCGGACAAAAATGACCGATGTGTCGAATATCTAATGCTTCACCATCATCTTGAAAGCATCATAATGACAACACTTTTGTCACCTAGTTTCCTTATGTCATCGATTAACCGATGCCTAACATTAGTTTGTTCCATAGGAAAAAATGACCTATGTGTCAAATATTTGATTGCGGACTAGTTAGCGACTAGTGTCACAAAACTGACTTATAAATGTTGGTTTTTTAATGACCATTTCAGCATTTTTATGTGTCTTATAATTGACATTTATACTATCGCATATTTGATTGCAACTAAATTATCGACTATTCCATAGAATTCCAACGATAATTTGATAAGCACTAATGTGATGGATAGCTGACTCCAATAAGTTGCACATCCGACTAATAGTTGTCATATTTTGGCCCCATTTGTACTAGTGATTCATGGAATGCCTGACCTAAAAATGCAAAGGTACCCCTATGGGTGAGGAGAAGATGTCCCTGTACTCTTCCACAACCTTATACACTTATTTCTTTTGTGCAGAGGAACCCTTTCTGGGGGCCATGGATGTGGCCATGATCTTGCACTTCCTTTGAGAACAAATCATAAAGAAAACAAATTTCTCGGTCTGGGAGATGATCTTACTACATTTCTTAGCATAGATCAAAGAAACTATGATAAGCGGGGGTTACATCGGGTACCCTGTATAGTTTTCTTCCCAAAGTAATAATAATAGTGTGAGGTATGGACTCATACACAACATGACACGTCCACAAGTATGGTTGGCCTAATAAAGCATCACAAACTTCAAGAGGAGAAACATCACATAGTACCTCATCCATGAAGGGCTTGATACTGTAGGGAAACTGACACTACTATTTGACATAAAGATTTCATCCTTGGTGGAGCCACCCGATTGTGTATGGATGTGAGTATGGTGTGGTCGGTAGGCCTAACCACTTAATTACCTCTATTGAGATAAGGTTCGTTTGGCTCCCATTATCTACAATGAACTATATTAGAGAACCCTTCACCCACATCTATGAGTCGAATAGATGATCCCCCTCCTTTGGATCTTCAGGCTCAATATTCTAGACCCTAGTGGTGGAAACAATGACTTTAGGTTCTACATCAATAATTTTCTTCCTGTTGTCACTCCACTTGCTAGGATCTAGCACAAAGTTGAAACATGCATCTAACTCTGAATATTTTAGCTTAGCCACTAGTTGCTGCTTGGTGCAACACTCATTTTTGTTGTGGGTGGGGATCTTATGGAACTCACACCACTTTCCTATGTCTATATTCATATTTTTGGTGCTATTCATTTCTTGTGGCTTCGATGGGTTGTCTTAGGTCACTCTACTTTGGATTTATCCTTTACTTTTCAATTTGGAGGTGCCTTTTCCCTGCCCATTTCCTCATAAAAATGTGGTTTAGGGCCTCAAATGGCACTAGAAGTTCAAGACTAGGAAAAATGCCAAAAATAGAAAAAATTTGAAATAGGAAACTTTTTTGGATATTAGTAAACTAAAAGGAAATAATTTTGGAAGTCTAAGTGGAATAGGTGAGTGACCACCAATATCCACCTGGGTTAGGGGATCTTACAGAACTCACAACACTTTCCCATGCCTTTCTTCATCTTCCCATTGTTATTCTTTTCTTGCAACTTTGATGGTTTTTCATGGGATATTCCACCCTAGCTCTGTCCTTTGTTCTACAATTTTGGGGTTCCTTTTCCCTACTTCAGATTCAAAGATATAAAGTCTCATTTCTTCTGTTTAAAATTTTTCTTGATTCTCGTAGCATATTGGCATGTTGGGCCAAGAAATATGTCTAAGAACTCCATTTTTCTCTAGATGTATTTTTTCAAAAAACTATGATACTTGAGCACCAGATCTCACTTAAATTCCTTGATACCCAACTTCATGCATAAGGTATGAAAGATATTCATGAACTCTTGCACTTCTTGGTCCCTTTCTTGCCATTATGTGGTACAATTTATATATTAGTTGTTGTAGCTTCCAACAAGGTAATACTATTCCATAAAATCATTCTTGAAAGAGTTCCAAGAGGGTGCAACTGAAAATAATATAGAATCCTCCATATCCATTTTCTCACATTAAGTTTCATACTAGTCCTTGACATGGTGGGTGGCTTTAAGCCATACAAAAGTAATATTTTCTCTATCAGAAAAAAATGGACCAAAAAATATCCTTCTAGTATATTTAACCATTTATCTAGAGAATTTTCATCTATATGACCTTTGAATATAGGAATATCAAAATTAACTTGTACCTTAAAGGGGGTGGTGCCTTCGAAGTGGTTGTTGGATGAAGATGTGTCACCTATTGGTATCTGCCAAAGGATCTAGGAAAGTTTTTTCCATCATTTCATTCCTCTCTCACTTGACTTCTTCAAGCAAAAAATTGATATAATCTCTTTCTCCTTCATCTTTCTTTTCTTTCATCGTGGGAGGCCTTTAGGGCCGACAAGGTTGGTATTGCAAGGGCAAAAGAAGTTTGAGTCCAAACTCCTGATACCTCAACCTTGTTGGGGACATGGAAAGAAAAAGAGAGAGAGATAAAACCACTCTAATACCACTTATCTATATTGATGAAGGAATCAAATGAAATATAGATTTAAAACATAAACACAAATATATAGTAAAACTAAACTTCAATTAATAAATAACAAAATTTGAAACTATTTACATGTAGAGTGAATGCAAACTAGCTCTAGTGGTGGTAGCTTATCTACTCACCTTCTTGAAATTTGAGGCTCAAATTCATTTTTATCATGAAGAAACAATGAGAAACACTAAACATCCATAAATCTAACTCTAGGAGGTGAAGTTCTAAAGGCTTATGGGCCTTGATGGGGCAAGTTGGAACATTAACTTCTCGAAATATTAACTTTCACATACAATATTTGTTTGGTGTGCATGATATCCTATTAGAAAGGTCTATCCAATAAGAACAAATTTCGACTAAAAAAGTAGTGAAATACTCATGTTTTTCCATCTCCCCAAAAAATTCTATCTAGGGCCTCAAAATGGCTCTGGAAGTTTAGGACATGAAAACTGCCAAAATAGGAAAATCATGTTGTGAGCCAATGGAATAGGTGGGAGGCCACCAATATCCACCAGGATCAGTGGAGGGTCTTTCTTCCCCACTTATTTTGTATCCAACCATTACGCTCAGATATCGAACATCTGTCTGATCAAAACAAATTGTACAAGATGAATGAAAACCGAAATAATATTGTTGACATAATAAATTATTATCACTCTTTAAAAACTATTTGTATTCACTTTCTCAACTTGTAACATTATACAATAGACTAGAAACATAAATTAACACATATTTACTAATGAAAATGAATCAACAATCAGATTGATCTTCTTAACCGGGACAATATTGACCAATAGATCTATTTTACTCTCAATCATAAGTTGTAAGCTTGGATCCTTTATAATTTTATGCAACGAAACCTCATGTTTAATCTTGTGAATCCTAAAACACTTTATAGTTAGAAACAATCATAAACATTTCATTTTTAGGCTCACACTCATTAATTTTTTCAAACATGAGTGAAAAATTATTGTTGGAATTTACTAGCATTTTCAATTGTCCAGTATTAACAAGAGACAGGTTAGTCTTCATGTGATGAGTTCTTACACTGTATCCAATCCCATATTTAATGAGATGGTACTTTTCCTCTCCCATATAGAATATGGCTTTCATTTCATGCAAATATGGGCTTCCCAACACAATCCCACAAATATCAAGTGGCACTATATACAATTCAACTGCATCTTTGAAATTAGTAGTCATTGCAAATCTAAGATTACATTTTTTAGTTACTTTTAATCTTTCATTATCACACACCCATCCCAAAGGGTAAGGTATTGGATGAGGTTTTGTTTCCAATCCAAGTTTCTTGACATTTTCTGAAGAAAATATATTTACTTGGGAACTATTATAAAAAACCATGTCAATTTTAATATGCATTGTTATGACTCTGATATGGAAGAGATCACTTATTTTCATTTCATCGTATATCATTTTAGATTAATGAGAATCAATAGGAGAGCTATAAATGGAATGCAAACATATACCTTGGAATCCCATAGTTGTCATCTTATTTTCATCACTTTTTAAATCAAAGAACTTGTTGAACTCTAGAAACAACCTTCTATTTACCCTTCTGATCTTGAAACCATATTGGCCTTGGTTAAAGAGGTAGTTTCCAACATTGATCCTGACCATGTTTATCCTTCTTGAAATGATAACATGAAGGCTTTATCATCTTCCTTCTTCACTATGGTTGTAAATATTCATTTCTCCTTCCTTTTTTTCTTTCCCTCCTTTGGTTGAATGAGTTCCATGGAGAAACCATCATTAACATTCCTTCCTCTAGATTTAAGATGTGTAGCTTGAACAAAAACTTCATCTAAGTTAGTTGTATTAAACATAAGGATGGTATGTCAAAGATAACTTCATTGCAAAACACTAATGTACTGAAGAATAGTTTCTTGCATATATAAAGGAATACTCAAAATCAGTGCTTTCTTCCTAAAATCCTGAGTATTACTCTAAACACTTTATCCTTTACCTTACCTTAATTTTTTCTAGTCCATTATGGAATGTTGCGGGTAGCCTAATGGATAAAATCGTTTTCTTAATACAACAGTAAACTCATACTAAGAAGAAATTATTTTACCATTCGAAAGGGGATAATTTTGAATTATGCTCCCTTATTATATTAACATTGTGATTTATAGGTGAAGAGAGGCTAGTTAGATCTTTGTGTTGTCATCCACAAAAATCTATAGAATCCTACAATAAAATTCAAGAAGAATTATCCTGGTATTCAACTTCCTTGCATCAGTTTCACTATCATACATGGGAAAATAAAACTTAAAATTAAGTTTTAACAAAGGAAACTTGGACGAAGACTTCTTAGAATGTTTCTTTGAAAAGAAATTTTGCTTGAACTAGAAGAAGAAGATGATGATGATGGAAATGGAGGAGTCTTAGGATGACTACCAAATCCTTTAGAGTCTTATGAATACTACCAAATCCTTTAGCTTTTACTAATGGCTCACTCTTACTAGACTTCATTCATTTGTAATACAATTATTCCACAATGGCTTTCATTGTCATGAATGCTTCATGGAAATCCTCTTCATAATCGAATGTATCCCTCCTCTTGGAAATGCCATTTATTTTCTTTGGGTTTCACACTGTTATCTCAAAATCAAGCACTGGAAGGCTACAGACCAGGCTAACTTCAAGTAACTATTTCAAACCAGACTTTGGCTAAAGCTTAGCCTCTTTAGCCTGAGAGGGCTCTCTCAAAGGTAATTAATGTTGACCTATGACAAGATGGCTAACTCTTATAAGACACAATGAACAAGTATGCTGGCTGGACAAAATATTAAATTGATTCCCATTGGGTTTATGGAGTCACTCATACCTCAGTAAACAACAACACTATCTTTTCATAGAAATCAGGGCACTTAACATCTAAATGTCAATACATAACTCACATGAAACCACAGTTTTGCAAAGGCATACAGGAAGTCAGAGCCCATGATCAATGAGTTCTGAGTGATTATGCATTTTGTTTAAGACTGTAAAAGAACATTAAATAAATATACCATCACACATTTGAACAAGAAGATCCATTGTGAATCCTGAGAAGGAAAGTAGTCATTTGTATTACTGAACTTCTGTTTATACATAAGCCAAAACAGTCCTCTGTTTTTATAAAAATATCCAACCCCTGTTACATTGTTGTCTCAGCTATATATAATCCTTATTCTAACTAATTTGAGTTTCCTCCTCCAGCATGAGGGGAACTTTAACTCGATCCTTATCTCTAAAGACACCTATCATCTATGTAACTAATCATTAAATACAACAAAGTGCTTAACTGGAATTTAAAGAGTCCTAATTTAACTATAACTCTAACTCTATCTTCCTCATAGCATGATTCCTTCTTGATTCTTGACACCTGGTCTCTTTTCAGTTGGGTTGAGATGGCTGAGATTAGTATTCAATATTCCATGCTAGCCTAGGATGCTGAATGCTTTAATGGTTCAGTGATGCTAGGAGAAATACCCTGTTTTTCGGTTCCAGTCTTCCTCCACCTATTTGAATATGTAGCAGCATGTCTTTAGCTCTTTAATATCCCAAAGAATGGAACGTGGCCATGTTTTAGATATGTTGTAGGCTGTGGTGATGGACAGGTGTGCCCTTTCAAAAACTCCCGCTCATGAAATCAACTGTCTGTCTGCATTTTTTTTTTTAAAACATCATCTACAGCAGTTTCGTAGCGCGCTACGAAACTGCTATTTCATTTAAAACAGTTTACTTTTTAACTCGTGGGCTCGTATCATCCAATCATCGGTTGCCAAAAACTCCCTTTATGCCTCACATATGTAGCAAGGATTAAAACATATTCAAAATACCAAGATTAAGCAAAATTAACAAAAGTTTGAGACATAACCCTTTCCTGAACAGTGAATTTATTTATCAGGTACCCAGCTTAGCTCTACCTTCAAGTCTTCAGCGGCTTTCTTTAGTTGGTTAATTTCTTCCTCAGCTGCCTCTATTTGGCTTTTCATGGCTGCCACATAATCTCTATGAGATGTGATGGTTGCTTTACTTTTGCTTCTTTTTTGCTGAGGTCGTGTTCCTTTTTCCTTTTCTTCTGTTTTGGGCAATGCTTCCTGTACCTGTTGAAAATTCCTAGTCATAGGTCTTCTTGGTTTGAAAACAAACTCCTGGGTTGGCTCATCAAACTTAAGCCTTTTTGAGGCTTTGGTCTTCTTAACCTTTACCTGTGGTGATTGTGTCAAATCAATCTCAATTGGTTTAGACTGTTCTAATTCAATAGCCTGTAATAGATCATGTAGGCTTGCCTTAGATACAGGGCTTTCCTCGACAACTATAGCTTTGTATTTCTCTTTATTAATATGACTTCTGGTTCTCACCCTTGAGACTGCTTCAGGTTTACTTGCTTGAGGAACAATCTTCTCTTTGGTTGTTTTCTGAGGCTGTTCTTGAATAACTAACGGCTTCACTGGTTTTAGTAGCTGTGGTTTGGTTTTCTTTTTGGTTTTCGCTTCTCTTTGAAGCTTAGCTATTGTAAACTCTCTGGATGGATAAGGAGTAAGTCCAGTCTTACTTTGGAAACTGGCCATGAAGATGAAAGAATTCCAGTCTCGGCCTATTTTCTGGAGGCTATCTAAAATAGACAATTTAACCAGACCATGGTGAAATAAAGAGGTTTCACAATCCTCTTTCCTGAGCTGCACCTTATCACACATTTTACTTAGACTGCGAAATAAGTAAAAAGGAATATCAATGGAAGCCTTCCCCGTAAAATGTAACAGCAACTTGAAATGATAAGAGTAGACCTTATTATATCTACTTTCACATGTTAAGTATTTCTGAATGCAGGTAAGAAGAAGGGCATAATGCTCCTTAACATAGTTCCTAGGCACTGCTCTGGTTAGGTCTTCATTCACATATGCCTCTTTTAAGAACTCTTTGCATGGATTCATATCAAATTTAAAGTTCTTAAACCATTCTTGCTGCCCTCTAGGAATCTCTGTTACAACAGCTATAGCCTCTGGAGACACTTGAACTTCCAACATAGCTATTCTTGAATTTAAACCGGTGAAATTCAAAGCAAACTCTTTGGTTACCTGAGCATGCCCACCTTGCAGTTTCTTACAGAAATTCCAGCATCCAGCATCTTTGAAAGCTTTCTTCACACCTTCGTCCCTCAATGCTATGTCTAAACCTTCGGGTTCATTCCTTTGGCATTTGTCGGACCTGTGCTCTTTTCTCTCCATCTTCAGTTTGAAATCTTCGCGGCCAAATTCTTTCTTGGAAATCTTCACAGCCAAATTTCAACAATTGTGGTCGAGATGATTCACCTCCCTTTTTAACTCAGCCTCGCTTATAATCAGGCTCACTTGAACAGCCTCGCTTGAACAGCCTCACTTGAATTTATAATACATCATCCAACCAGCTTGCCACTTATGTACACTTATGATCATCATAACAATCCATGCACAGTAAAATCCATTGAAATGATATTTCTGTGCATTCTAACAAATCTGTGGGTGGAGTGATGACTAATGAGCGTTTAGACATGCGTACGGGAGGTACACATACTGACATGAGAAGACAGAATCAGTGACTCATCAACAGACTTTACACTTTAGGTAATATTCGCTGCGAAACGCACGAATCCGCGATTTCGCAGCGTGGTTAGTTTAAATTTCTACTCATGCGCTACGAAACGGCTTGATGATACCGCGCTGCGAAATGACTGAACAATGATTACGCTGCGAAATTGACCAATAGGAGGTTATACTGCGAAATCACGAAAAGACTCGGTGGATAGAATAAGACAAGACATGGCTTATAACACAATGATGATGGAGGAAAACCAATAGGATTAGAGCATAATTCGAAATAAACACCTTTGAAACTCCCAATCCTATGTATGAAATATTAAACGAATACCATTTGATACAAACCTTTGACATTTAACTAGGACCAAGGACTATATACATAAAATTTTAATTCTAAGTGATAACACACACCTCAAACCAATTTTAAGGTTTCATTCATCCAAAGATCTTTATCCTCACTTAAGCTTCGATCTTGTAAGCATCCACACTTGCAAATCCTCTCACACTTTCCCTAATACCAAACTTGATCCAAAATATATGACTTAAGTTGAAATTAATATAAGTCTGATTAGCTTAATGAGAAAATGAAAAAATTCAACTATATAAATAAAGAGTAGAAAAGTGAGAGGAAATAAGAACTCGAGTTTTTAATGGAGTTCACCCATCATGGATTATGTCTCCGAGCTAGAGTTTAGTGAGTGACCACTTTATAAAGTGATGTAAAGAATGAAGTTTACATTCACCATGTCTTCAACCTGCAACAATGCTAATCCTCTATCCTACTATAGAGATGGTTATTTCTATAAAACCACTTACTTTCTCTTGAAAAACTAAAACAGGGATCGAAAACCACTCTTCTTCAAAATTACATAGAGTAATAACAACTTAACAATACTCTAGTTCACAGTCTTCACATTAATCACCCACCTTGGTGTAGTGGTGAAAGTGCTTGGTTTAAATGGTGGATGTTTTAGGTGCAAACCTATAGACTCTTGGGATATTGAGGAGTTCTTGTTACAAAAAATAAAATACAATATTTTGCGGCCATTATATAAAGAAAAAAATTTGCATGATAGTTAGAGCACTAGAGTTACAGTGGGGAAGTTGCGGGTTTGAACCTGGAGGCTTCACATATCTATGTTGATTTTGGGTAGCATTGGATGTGCTCTAAGTTTCAAATTTTGCAGGGAGTCTTAGACACATGCATTCTCTAATACCCATAATTCGTTTTGGGAAATTCCACCTGGAAACATTTTTATTAAAATAATTAATTATTTTTTATTAGTCCCTAAGTCTAAACTTGAGAAATTAAAATAATTAATGGGTATTAATCTAAATTGTGGGTGAGACTTCTAGAAGAAGCCGAAGATCAATTGAATATGATCCTTGCCATTCATTAGGATCTAATATGGGCCACTGGTTGATCAACGGGAGGATTATAAGGGAAGGCGTGATGTGCACTTGGAGAACACACCGAAGGTAGATACTTAGTTACCTGAGTAAGATTAATTTTCTCACTGGTCAAAGTTTGGCAAGAGAAAAATGAATCAGAGGGAGAGTTACAGGTGGAAACAATTTCAGGTTAATCAGCTTCAGCGAGGGGTGCAGGAGTAGAAGACGCAAAGCATAGGGAGGAAAACATAGAACATGTGATGCAGATAAGAAGACATAGAGGCAGTCTAACATTGGGACTGCACACTATTCATGCAGGAGTTGACGCAGTGAGAGGCAGAGGGGGTAGAAGGTCCATTCTTGGATCAGAAACTAACAAAGAAGTGTCTGTAAATTTTATCTTAGAGATTCCTCTTCTATTCTGCTGGTTGTAACTTGTACATGAGATTTTTGCTAAATAATAATAAAGAAATCCTCATCTTCTACACTAGTTTTCCTAGATTGGGTTTTTCCAGGGACGATTGTCCAAAAATGACTGTCATCATGGTTACATTTGTGCCAGTACTTTTCTTTGCATTTACTTTCTGCAATATTTTAATTGTGAAGGTTGTAGTACAATGTATTTTGATATTCTCCATAAGAACACAGTGAAAAATTATTTTTGAGTTAATAAGTAGAAGAAATGATATTAATCACTACAATTGGGTTTCTATTTAGAAATTTTCACATGGTATCAAAGCTAAGGTAAAGCAAGAACAAAAGAGTCGAAAGACCCATCATTGAAGGAACAAAGGAATTCAAAATTCCTGTAGAGGCAGTAATTCGAATCCCTAGAGGGTTTGCTAAGTTCAAGCCAAGAGGGCTAGGTTTTCATGGTAAATCTCTCTCTTAGTGAGTTGACAGGGAGGTAAGATTTCCATCAAAATCTGTTAGTGGAAGAAGGTGCAACATAGTAGAATATTTAGAAAAGAGAGGTTTCTTTGGTGGGTAGTGTAAAAAAGCATTTGAAAAATAACACATAGATGGATATTCAAAGTGTCTCAGAATTGTCTTCCAAATTAGAAGTAGAATTCACATGCTTAGTAAATTCAACGTGAGCAGATGTTTGGTACATTGATAGTGTTATATACATTTTTAGAAACTTCAACCCCAATCACAAATGTCCATAAACTGAGGGCTCTTAAGTCCCTAAAGGGTTGCTTCACTACCTAAAGGAACAAGGTCAACTGATTATATCATCTCCCAGAAGTTCTCCACTGAAAACTGCTCATAAATGGTCAAAACTGGACCATACTGAAAGGTCCATGCAGAGGGTGCGATGCATATCACCTTCCCAATGTACAGGGTGCGATGCATACTATTTTGCTCCTCTGTAGGGTGCGATGGTCAGGAATGGACAAATGGCAGGGACCAAAATGCGAGGTGGAAGATCATGGAATCTTCATGGTAAATTTCTCTCTGAGTGAGTTGACAGAGAGGTAAGATTTCCATATCAAAATCCGTGAGTGGAAAAATGTGCAACACAGTAGAATATTCAACGAAGAGGGGTTTCTCTAGTGGGTAGCGTCAAAAATCATTTGAAATATAGCACAAATATGGATACTCAAAGTGTCTTAGAATTGTCTTCGAGATTAGAAGTAGAATTCACATGCTTAGAAAAGTCAACGTCAGTAGATGTTTGGTACATTGATAGTCGGGCTTCAACTCTTATTACTCGAGTATGAGAATATTTATCGAGCTATCAAGAAGAAAAAATGGACTTCCAGATTACTATGGGAAATAAAGAAAAGTTTACTCTAGTAGGGAGAGGAAACATAACATTTTAGATGGAAGTAGGGACTAGCATCCAAGCCACTAACGTTCTACATGTGATAGGATTAGGAATGAATCTAATTTCAATGTCCCAGTTATAGGGCAACGGATATGATGTATACTTCATTGGAAAGAAATGGAAAGAAGGTATACATCAAGCATCCAAGTTGGATGAAGAGGAGACAAATGGGAACTTGAAGAAAAAAATTATATAGGTTGCAGCTTGAGTCTCCAATGGCACTGATAGGCAGCTATTATAATGGTGAAAAGGAACAAAATGAATTATGGCATAAACGAATGGGACACTTACACCATGGAAAATTGAGGATACTCAGAGAGATTGTTACAAGAGTACCAAACCTTAGTAGTGAGCGTGATGACTTATGTATAGGTTGCATACTATGGAAGTATGCTAAAGTAGCCTTTTTCATAAGTCAAAATAAAGAAAAATGTGTATTGGGATTGATACACTCAGATATCTGTGTTCCAATTTCCACAACAACTCTTAGTGGTGGTGAATACCTCATCACCTTTATTGATGATCACTCTAGAAAAACCTGGATCTATTTATTAAAGACCAAAGATGAGGTCTTTGATCGATTCAGAGAGTTTAAGGCTCTCGTTGAAAATATGACAGGGAAAAAGATAAAGGTATTGCATTCAAATAATGGTGGAGAATATATAGACAAAGATTTCATATATTTCTGCGCAAAGGAGGGTATCAAAAGAGAATGGAAAACGTCATATAATCCGAAGTAGAATGGAGTAGAAGAGCAGAAAAATAGAACTATTGTTGGGGCAAGCATAGCTATGTTATATGATCAATACTTTCCTAGATTCTTATGGGAAGAGGCATGCAACACAACAATATATATCTAGAATAGAACTCCTCATAGAGCATTGGGGAAGAGAATGCATCAAGGTGTCTTCATAGGGAAGAAGCCGGAAATAAGTCATCTGAGGATATTTGGAAGCATGGCATATTGTCACATTTTAGATGAAAAGAGAAGTAAATTGGATCAGACTATAGAAAAGGGGTACCTCGTAGGATATAGCGAGATCTCAAAAGCATACAAAATCTACATTCCTAGTAGTAGGCAGATTGTGTAATGACGAGATGGAAGTTCATGGATGATAGAGCTTTCAGGAAATCTCGAGAGATGCTCGCACAAGGTCAGTTTGAAGAGCTTCCATTAGTCTAGCAATAGCAGGGGTCGCAAGGAGGACATGCAAGAGGACAAACACTTCGTTTGAGTACAGTGACTAGTACCATTATTTCCTTAGAAGAAGGAAATCCAAATAGTTCTCAACAGATGTAATGATAGGATCAAGAGGAGGAGTTGATTAAGCCTCCCACCACTAGTGGTAGAACCAAAAAATAAGTACAACGGACACTAAGGGACTCAGAGGAGTTTATTGAAGCTACTAGAAATGAGAAAAGGTAGTGTAGACAACCTGATAGATAACAAGCCTAGGTATCTCAGGTTAAAGAACCCTCTATCTTTTAGGAAGTTTTTCAACAACATGTTTGGGTGGATGCCATGGTAGAAGAGTACAATTCTATCATCACAAATGATGTCTAGGATGTAGTATCTAGACTAGAGGATAGATCAGTTGTAGGATCAAGATGGATCTACAAGATCAAGTATGTTGCAGATGGTAGTATAGAGAAGTGAAAGGCTAGGTTCATGGCAAAGGGGTATGCACAGAAAGAAGGAATACAGTATGAAGAGATGTTTGCTCCAGTAGCCCGTTATACCTCTATCAAATCTGTTATATCTCTAGTAGCTCAAATGGGATGGGAGATTCATCGATGGATGTCAAGACGAAATTCTTGAATAGGGTGATAGAAGAGGAGGTGTATATAGAACAACCTAAAGGCTCTAAAACTCATGAGAAGAGAAATCATGTATGTATATTAAAGGAAGCCATGTATGGTCTCAAGAAAGCACCCAGAGCATGGTATGGCTGGATTGATAATTACTTGCAGCAGTTGGGATTTGTCAAGAGTGATGTTGATCCCAATCTCTACTATTTTGGTAGAGAATGAGCCACTTATTCTAGTATTATATGTGGATGACTTGTTTCTAACAAGATCATCTAGGCTCATACATGACTGCAAGAAAAATCTTGAAGCCGAATTTGACATGAAGGATATCGGGTTGATGCATTATTTTCTAGGGTTGGAAGTTTGATAGTAGAATGGGGAGATATTCCTTGGGCAAGGAAGATATGTTATAGAGATTTTGAAGAGATTCAGAATGTAGGATTTTCGACCCATGGCTACTCCACTGATCACCAACTGGAAGAAAATAGATGCATCAAGAGAGAAGTATGTGGACCACACCTTAAACAGATAGCTCATTTGGTCACTCATGTATCTATTCAACACCAGGCCATACATTTGCTTTTTTGTTAACACCCTTATTCAGTACATGGTGGAACCAAAAAGGGTGCATTAGGCAGCAACTAGACACATTCTTAGGTATGTGTGTGGAACAGTTGGATATGGGTTTTAATACTCCCGAGGGGAGGACGTCAGATTGAAGGGTTCACAGATGCAGATTCGGTAGGTAGTTCAATAGACCAAAAAAGTACCTCTTGGTACTGCTTCAGTGTTAGATTACGAATGATATCTTGGTGTAAAAGGAAGTAGAATTTAGTAACTCTGAGATTAACAGAAGTTTAATATATGGCAGCTAGCACAACTACATGCGAATTTATATGGCTTAGAAAACTGCTTGTGAGTTTGTTCATAAAAAGGATGGAAGTGACCAGGGTTTATTCTGATAATCAGAGTTGTATCAAACTCTCTAAGAATCTAGTATTTCATGGTCAGTTTAAATACATTGATATCAGATGTCACTTTATTAGAGACTGTGTTCAGCATGGGGTAGTACAACTGCAATATGTCCCCATAGGAGATCAGGTAGTAGACATACTCATAAAGACTCTAGGAAGACCTAAGTTCATTCAATTCAGAGAGTAGATGGGTATGGTAGAGAATCCATTTCAGTATTATAAACAAGTGATTTCTTATTTACAGTGGGAGGATTAGCAGTAGTACAAGTAAAGAATTTGCATAGTATTTTGTGGGCATGATGTCAGACATCAGCAATCACAGAGGGAGATGTTACGGAACAAGGTGATGCTTCAATAGGTTGCATTATTAGAGCACATTCCCTGCTAAGAGGGGGTGTTGACATTAGGTAGCATCGGATGTGTTCTAAGTCTCAAATTTTGCAGGGAGGTTTAGACACATGCATTCTCCAATACCCATAAATCATTTTGGGAAATTCCACCTAGAGAAATTTTTATTAAAGTAATTAATTATTTTTAATGGGTCCCTAAGTATAAACTTAAGAAATTAAAATAATTAATGGGTATTAATCTAAAATATGGATGAAACTTCTAGAAGAAGGCAGAGAATAAGTCAATATGATCCTAGCCATTCCTTAGGATCTAATATGGGTTGTTGATTTATCAACAAGATGATTATAAGAAAAAGAGTGATGAGCACTTGGAGAACACACCGGAGGCAGATACTCAGTTACCCAAGTAAGATTGATTTTCTCACTGGTCGAAGTTTGGCAAGAGAAAATCGAGTTAGAGGGAGAGTTTCAGGTGGAAAATAAAGTGAGGATAATCAACATTGGTCAGAGGTGCAAGAGTAGAAGACACATAGCAGAGGGAGGACCGTGCAAAACTTGTGATGCATAGGAGAATATGCATACGAAGTTTGACATTGGGACTACACAATCTTGACAGAGGAGTTGATGCAATGAGAGGTAGAGGGGGTAGCAGGTACTCTCCTAGCAGAAACTAGCGAGGAAGGGTATATAAATTTTCTCTCAGATATTTCTCTTGTATTTTGATGGTTGTAACTTGTACATGAGATTTTTGCTAAAGAATAATAAAGAAACTTTCATCTGTTGCACCATTTTTCCCACATTGGTTTTTTCTAGGGACGATTATCCAAAAATAACTATCATCATGGTTCTATTTGTGGTAATACTTTTCTTTTCATTTACTTTCAGTAGTATTTTAATTTTTATGGTTGAAATATAATTTATTTCGATATTTGTCGTAACAACATAGTGAATAACTTATTTCTGAGTTAATAAGTAGAAGAAATGATATTAATCACTGCAGTTGGATTTCTATTTATAAATTTTCACAATCTCGGTGTTGGATGAGGTTGAAATTTTAAATTTAGAACTATTGGTCCTTTTCCAATCATAAAGCATTTATGTGTTGGTAAATATATTTTGGCTATTGGAAAACATCATAGGTACAATCTCACCTGACGCCATTTTTAACCAAATGTAGCTTAACAAATTTTAAATATTACTTGTCTTGGTTGACTCCTAACAATCATGGGTGGTGTAGTGGTAAAATGACTTAGCAGTAATGTGTAGGTCATGGGGTCAAACCTTCAAAACTCCCATTTTGGACAATGGTTACAACTATAAGTTGTAAATACCTATTACCCATCCATAGTTACAATGGACTCATGTGTCATAATGGTAAACAGATGTATTGGCCCCGCCAAATTTGGGGGTTTGAACTTCCCCAGTGGAGTTTTTGCAGGCCACCATAGTCCATTTTGGGTTCTCATGTGGCACCCTCTAATTGTTCCATGTCATCCTTCTACAAAGTTAGCTTGCGACATTGATGCCTTGTCCTATCTAGTCAAGGTGTCATGTTAGCGTCGTCTTAAGGCTTATGCTATCTAGTTAGCTTACTATGTAAACACCCATGTTGCCACTTGTCACCATCTGTACTACCACATCATCTATAATACCACATGTCAGTCCTTGGTGATGGCATGTGTCAACCTTGTCATTTTTTTTTATCTGTTGGGCCAAAAATTCATAAGGCCATAACTTTCTCGTTCAACTTCCATTTGGCTTCTTTCAAGAATTGCTAGAAATATCTTGTTAATCTCTTTAAAATGGAGACCTTTTTTGCAGAATTTGAGACCATCCATTTTGAGGTTGTAAATGTTCTCTTTGATCACCAATTGGATAATGAAAAAAAGCAAGAGAAGCTACTACAAATGAATGGGAAAAGGTACATGATAAAGTGTAAGCCACTTATCTTTCATCAAATTTGTACATAGACATGGTTTACATTTAATTTGATAATATATATTTGATATGACCATACTAATATGCAGAGGCAACACAACCATGGGTCACATTGTATGAAGAAAAAAAGAAGGAAATGGGACTTCCATAGAAAAAAAATTAGATGACTAAATAGTAAAAGAATGCCTTATCCCAATCATTTAAAAGAAATAATCCAAGTGTTTACCCCAATATTTGTGTGGTTCACTAGATAACATAGAAATATGGCATGTCCATTCGTTACCCCCATGGAGAAGATGATGCACTAAACATAGGGGGTGCAAAAACTCTGTAATAATCTTTATTATTAACATGTTCAAATTATAATTTTTACTTGAATTGTAACACCTATTATGTTATTATTAAGTATGGGGTTATTAGACATATGACACTATCGTTGGTTTTCATTTTTTATAGGTGAATTTATTCTCATGTGTAAGAGCATGCGAACATCATTTTCACACTAAGGAAGCTAATGGTGAACATCTATCACAATATTGTGAGTGGAGGTTGAATTTGACCAAGCTAGTTGTGCTAGCCACTATGATTAGAAATTAGTAGAAGGAAAGTTAGGGTTACATTAGAAAGATACATGAGATCACCCAAGATAAATTCTTATCTTTTCAATGTATTAGTTTTAGTTGCAATCGGTGATATGCCTTCAAATGAATAATGTAGAGGAAGATCATGATAGTGGATAATATGTATAAAATCCAAAAAAAAGTTAGCTGAAATTAAGGAGACTTACAACAAAGTCATTTTTCTATCCATATGTGTTATATTAGAATTGGTGGTTCAATCTGAGACATGATTTGATATCAAAACATACTTTTGAAAACAATAATGTTGTATATCTTTACTTGTAGATTCAACAACTTATGTGATATGCTAAAACATAAGACAATCTACTCTACTCATCAGCGGAAACCAAAATTGATCAATGAAAACACTAAGCAGAAAACGAAGAATTTCAATCACACATAACACAATATTTTTATGGGAAAAGAAACTTCTCAAAACCTTAACTCTCTATATTGCATTAACCAGAATATTTGAGAAGAAAATACAATGCTTGTTCAACCCAGACAATTCATGCACAAGTGCAATCTATCTGTCTACTTCACAAACCACCTCAAGCCAACACTTAGCCAATTCTTCTGCCTTCCAAGCCCCTAATTCCTTATCTAATTCCAGAGGGAACTAGCCCATATTTGATTGGGAAATTCCCTATTCATAATTGCACAATCCATCATAGGCCTTCTACTAATTGCATGCACCATTTGTACAACTCAGAAAAATATACAACTAATTGTACATTGTCCTTAAACTCTAATCTCAATTGGTTCTTCCTCTAAAATGACATGGATGAGTTATTTATGAGTGAATATCCAGTTAACTAGTGGAGCAACGAAGTTGCACTGAATTTGATCCCCATTACTAGACCTTCTACTAGTTCCTCCAACTAATTGAACTAGTTTAACTAACTTTAACTCAGTTAGGCTAAGTTAATTAATTACAAATTAAAAGAACTTAACATGTAGCCTTAAAAATTAGGAATGACTCTACATGACCCTAAATAGACTTCCAACTCGAATTTACTAAGTCAACTAAGTCAAATTAGCTTAGTTAACTATTACAAGTTGCTATGAGAATATAATTTCACTTTAATTCCTAATTTAATTCAAGGACAAATTAAATTAGGATTTCTTGTTGCTATTTTTAGCACTCCCTCCCAACAAGAAAGGGATTATCTTCTACCCCGATCATTCCTTTGTGAAACTCAAATTTTCATCTTGAAAAGGCCTTTGTAAAAATATCTGCATCATGTTCCTCGGTGGGAATGTACTCCAACAACATGATTCTTCTCTACACATATTCTCGAAGATGATGATACCAGATATCAATATGCTTGGATTGATCAAGAAAAACTAGATTCTCAGAGAGTTTGATACAACTCTTATTTTCACAGTAAATCATTGTTGGATCCATCTGATGACCAAACAAACCAATAATAATCTTCCTCATCAAGATAGCCTCACAAGGTGCTTGACTAGAAGCCATGTACTATGCTTCTACTCAAATAAGTGCAACTGATCTATCTGTCCTATTATACCAAGAAACAGTGGCTGACCCAATATTGAATATCTCAAATATTGTTATCTTCATGTCGGATGGACTCCCTACCCAATCTACATTGGTGAAGCCTTGAAGCTTCACTCCCTTTGTCTATTTGTACCAAAGACCAAACTGAGTGGTGCCTCTGAGGTATCTCAAAACATGTTTAGCTACTTTCCAATATAGTTTGGTCGTCTTAACCATGGCTTGACTAAGTTGGTTACCTACATAACAAATTTCTGATCGTTTGTTCACCAAATACATTAGTGAACCCACAAGCTTCCTATAAATAGTAGCGTCCACTACGTCACCAAAAGTAGCATCCTCCTTCCTCCAATTACCAGCTAGAGGAGTCTCCATGGGTTTATTGCTCTCCATGTGGAAATTATTCATTTTCTGGTTGACATACTTTCCCTGGGAGAAAAATAGTTCCTCATCTCTTTGCCATATTTTGATCCCTAGAAAGTAGTGCATGAGCCCCAAGTCCTTCATTTCAAACTCTCTTGCAAGATCCTCTTTGAAAGAATTGATCTTCTTGTCATCACCTGCCAGAATCAAATCATTGACATATAAAACAACAAACAACAATTTACCTTCAACCACAATATGGTAAAGGATGGCATCTGATTCACTTTTGGTGAAGGCCAACATGGTGAAATAGTTATCGATCCTGTTGTACCAAGCACGGTGTGCGTGTTTCAGTCCACATAGCGTTCACTTGAGTATTCACACATGCAACTTTCTATTGAAGGTCTAAAATCCTTCAGGCTACTCAATATACACCTCTTCCACAATCATGTCGTTGGGGAATGTTGTCTTTACATCCATCTGATGTATCTTCCATCCCATCTATGTTGACAGTGCTAGAATGGATCTAATCGATGAGTACCTTTCTACAGGAGGAAAATTATCATCATAAGCAATCCCCTCCACCTTAGAGAACAATATGGACACAAACCTAGCCTTGTGTTTCTCCACACTACCATCAGCTACTTGATTTACCTTGTAAATCCATCTGGAAGTCACCACTGACTTGTTTGCTAGTCTTGGAACCACTTCCCAAAAATTGTTATTGATAATGGAGTCATGCTCCTCAACCATGGCATCAATCCAAATTGGTTGTTGCACTACTTCCTCAAAAGAGGATGTCTCAATCTCTACACTTCCACTCATTAGAGCCATGTATCCAATGTACCTCTTTGGTGACCCCCTCTGCTTGCGTTGTGATGTGGGTGTTCCTACATTCTCTCTGGCATCATGCAATAACATGTCAGCCTCTCAGTGCACTTTATTCCATCTCTAGAAGAATCTGCATTAGTGGGTGTTTCCAGTCCCTTCTCCTCTGCATGTGGATGCTCCACATCATCTTGAGCTTCCTTCTTTGGAGCTAAAAGATCACCATCCACATGTAGTTGAAGCTCCCGCTCAAGATAACATCTCATGGCCTTCTCTTCATTGAATTTTACATCTTTGTGAACCACTTTCATCTTGTTGGTTGGCAGGTACACCTGATAGATGTGAGTTGTATCAGTGTACCCCAAAAATATACCCAACTATGTTTTTGGCTCTAGATTTTTCCGTGCCTCTTTGGTAACATGGTAGTAAACAGGTGAACCAAATATCCTGATGTGTGCCACATCTGGTTTCTTCCCTAAAAAATCCTCTTTCGGTGTACTCTTCTCAAAAATTTGATGAGGTCTTTTGTTCTGCGAATAAACAATTGTGTTGCATGCTTCAGTAAGAAAGTTTAATGTTAGGCCCTAATCATGCAACATCGCTTGTGACACACCCACAATACTCTTTTTCTTCCTTTCAGCCACCCCATTCTGTTGTGGCTTATGAGGTGTTATGCACTCCCATCGAATTCCTTCTTATGCACATAATTTTTTGAACTCATTCAACACATACTCTCAACCATTATAACTTATGAGAGCTTTCAATTTCCTACCAATATCTTTCTCAAAAAGTGCTTTAAATTCAAAAGACTTAGCAAACATTTGATATTTATTTTGTCTGAAGAAAGCCCAACAATTATGAGAAAAACCATCAACAAGTATAACATAATACCTATGCTCAGTCGTGGATACTATCAAGAATGGTCCACACACATTTGAGTGAACTCGATCAATGATCACCTGTTCTCGACTGTCTTTGTCATGAAAGGAAGCTTTGGTGTACTTCCCAATGTACACCCTTTTCATGTGTTTCTCTGCTAGAGTGTACCCTTAGGAAGCCTTGTAGAAATTTGCTGCAATATCTTCAAAGTGCCATGATGAAAGTGACCAAATCTCCTATGCAACAACTCACTAATGTCTTGGCTTTGTACCTTCTCTACTTTAGTGCTCAAATCACCATAGTCTTCTACCTCCAATTTGTAGAGTTTCTTCACTTGAACCACTGTCCTCTTCACCTATCCTGCGGATATGTGATGAATGAATGCCTTTCCCTTACTAAATATCACATCGTAGCCTCTATCCTCCAACATGGAAACAAAAAACAAGTTCTTCTTCAACTATGGAACATAAATAACATCTCACAAAGTGAGGGGAGACCTAGACTCCCTCTAAAAGGTAATTATAATGATCCCAATTCCACTATACCTCCCATCATCACCGATCTCAATATGCAACTAGAGATCCTTCTCCTCCAAGTTATTAAAGATCTCTTTGTTATCAATCATATGGAATGAAGCTCCATTATCCACGTAGCACACAATACCCATCATCGATGACACCATACAAGCGATGAGGATAAAAACTAGTTCGAACCGTGAATTAAGAGCTTCACCTACCACTCCTCCTGAGGGCTTCTTAACAACATTCTTGTGTAGATACTTTGTGGAAAATTGTCTCAACTCGTGACAGTGAAAACACTTGATTTTCGACATGTCCTTCTTGCTGCCTTGACAAAAATCTAATTTGGAATGGGATGACTTCCCCTTCCCTTTCTTTTCCTTACTAGCTAAGGCACAATTCTTCTCATCATCATACTTTGGTGAGGATATATCTCTGGTGTTTCACCGAATCTCTTCCTATACCAAGTTGAACCACAATCGCTCCCACTCTGGTAGCTTCTCCCCCCCATTAATTGAGTCTTGGTAACTGTTCCAACTCTTGGGAAGTCATAGAAGTGCTCGGTTCACTAGATCATCTTCTACAATAGTAATCCAAACACTTCCAAGCTCATCCTAACATTGGGTGAACTTGGTTAAGTACTACATAATTGAGTCACCCTTCTCCATCTTTATCTTTCTGAGCTTGTACTTCGGTGCCAGCTTCCTATGGACACTGCTATTTTGAAATAGGTCTATCAATGCCTTCGACATTACAAATAGAGTTTCCTTACCATGGATATTCGAGACAATATGATCTCAAAGTCCTTCTAGTATAATCCTTCTTGCTTTTTCCACACACTTTCTCCATTCAGCTAGATCTTTAGCGTCAGATGTTGGAGGCTTTGGAATATCATGATCTATGAATTCCTTCAACCTATTGTCTTCCAACAATACCTCCATCCTGTCCTTCCAAGATATGTAATTCAAGTTGCCCTCCAGGTCATACTCAAGTCTCAAACCATATAATAATGTCTTTAGCTCTGATAACATGTAGATTTTGTTACGAATAAAATATATAAATAATAAAAATATAAGTAACGAGGATAATTGTAATAATGATTAGGTAATAATAATTAGTAGTTAGGTTGAAGAGGCATGTCTAAATAGGACATGACTCTCCATGAAGAGACACTTGCTTGGTATATAAGAAAGCCTCTCATTCTCATTGTAAATCATCATCATTCTTATTCTTATTCATATATTTAATATAATATTTATATCCTCAATGGATAACTTCAGATTCCAAGTCTTTTGGAGTAATTAATCTAAAGAAGTAACTTTGCTCGCTTCATTTGGTATCAGAGCTACTTTGGCTGATCACCAGGCCTTTGGCCTTCAACCTCCCAATAAGTTGTTGTCATCAATCAAGCATTCATCTATGAAGAAGGAGCTTCTCTCATTCTGTAATTGCTACTAGCCTTTGGCCATATCATAAAAATAAAATTTATTAAAAAAATTATATATTATAAAAGGATATATATACAAAAAATTCAAAATTCAAAATATATTAAAAAAACTAAAATATAACCTAATTTTTGCTTTTACTGTAGTTGTGGTTTGACCTCACCTCCATAGATCAACAACCACTTATCTAGTGCTCAGTCCCGCTATCAATTACTACAACAAATTCCCTTTCTCCCCATGTTGTTGTCGCTGTTCCTCTGACTCTTGCGTCCAATCCCTCAATCACTGATCCACCACTTTCATTGTTCTCGTTGTTCATCTCTGCTACCAACATTAATTCCTCTTCTGTTTGACGATGTCCGCTGCATTATCTGCATTCTGCCATTGTCCATTCTTTACGCTATCAGTTGCACGTCTGCCCGTGTCCCTTTTGGTCCTACTCAATTTTGCTGACTGATTCAGCTTTGTAGTATCTCCATTGCCCGACAATCTCGGTGACATTCCATGACAACAAATCCACACTGTTATTCGTTGCAGGTCAACCAAACGATATGTTGTTCTAATACGATGGATTGATATGGTGTTAGATTCATTGTCCTTGTTCAACTGTTGAAGTGGAACGTAACCCTTAACAAAAGATGCTTCTCATAAAAATAATTCTAGGAGAAAAATTATTATTACAATAATTTTCTTTAGAGTTGATACAAGAATTTCCAAAAAGTTAAATGAGTAATTGAACCACTAGGGAAAATTCCAAGACAAATATTTTGAGTACTTTTTAAAAAAGTATATTAGAATTTTATAATTATAATTTTTAATATATAAAATTAAAATTATATATAATATATTTATAATATCTTATTAATTAATTATTTAATTATAAAAAAATTTAGATTTTTTTATTATTTAAAGGTATTTATTAAAAAAAAAAGAGAAAAAGAAAAAAAGGTTATATCAAATAAAGAATATATTACAAAAAAATAGAATAATAAATAAAAAATTGTTGGAAAAAAAGGGGAGATAAAAGAAGTGAAAAAAATATGGAATCTTTAAGTAATGAACAAAAACAATTCCAAAGAGATATAGAACAATTAATCACGATACTTAAGCAACAACATGCTGAGGAGAGAAAGAGAATGGAATCCCTATTCCAATTTGAACATCCATGATCACTCCCACAGAATGATGTAATCCATTGTACTGAGAAAGTGCAAGTAAAAGATCAAGAGAATGGAAAAATAGCCAAAATCGAGCAAAACAAGAATTCGTTAGAACACGAACATAAAGATCTTGTGGATATGCATTACAAAGAAATAATGGAAAAGGATGAAGACATTTCTTGTCTCAAGGACCACATCGAAAAATTACTAGCACAAGTGAAGAAGACTAAGATCACAAAGAAAGAACTCAAGAAGCACTTATCAGAACAAGAAGAGGAAACCTTGCGTTAGAGAACCTTAATAAAAATTTACTAGAACAAATCAAAGATCTAAAAGATGAAAAGCTTAAATTTCAAAACACTGAAAATAAAGTTGATAAATCAAAAATCAAAGAACTTTTACATTTGAGAAACCATAATTAAAGTCTACTCGCTCAAATCAAGAAACTTAAGGAGGATAAGAAAGCATTAAAAGACAAGTTAGAACAATTCACTCAAGAAGAAGTATCGAAATCTCCAGTCACAATAGTTCAAGTTGAAAATAAGGGAATGAATACCGATCCAATGAATATGACAACTCAAGAAGACAAGTTAGTTGAAGAAATGACACACTTATATGTTGCATTTCAGACAATAAACATCCCCAGTGAATGTTTCATAACCAACTCAACAACATCTTCACTAGAAGAAAATATAAAAATTGTTGCATGCCCAATAAGGGAAAATCAAACCAAGAAATTTCCCTACTGGCATCTAAATCATGAGAATAGATAAATCAATCACGTTATGTATTGGGACCATTTAGAACTGAAACAACAAACTGATGTTCCAGAGAATAATGACGTCACATCAATCATGTCTTATCCTGACAAGTCGTTACAAAATTCTGGTGATCTAAATATTCCACAGAACATTAATCTAGGATGGTCTAATCCCTTCTCAGTGAGACAATTTTTTTTTGTCACTTAGAAGATCATATCAGCATGTATCGATGAAGATGATTTTTTTGAGACAGAAAGACAATTGAAGCCGAAAAAGAGATCAAGACTTTTTCATTAACAAGCTTTGAGGACAAATCTTTTTGAGGAAGAAGGCAATGTTACAAATTAAATATATAAATAATATATAAATAAGTAACGAGGATAATTGTAATAATAATTAGTAGTTAGGCTGAAGAGGCATGTCTAAATAGGACATGACTCTCCATGAAGAGACACTTGCTTGGTATATAAGAAAGCCTCTCGTTCTCATTGTAAATCATCATCATTCTTATTCTTATTCATATATTTAACATAATAATTATATCCTCAATGGATAACTTCATATTCCAAGTCTTTTGGAGTAATTAATCTGAAGAAGGAATTTTCTTCGCTTTAGATTTATACTTGTAGATTCAATAACCTATGTGGTATGCTAAAAAATAAGTAGAATCTAATCTACTCATAAGCAGAAACCAAAATTGATCGATGAAAACACTAAGTCGAAAAGGAAGAATTTCAATCGCATATAAAAAATATATATTTATGGGGAAAGGAACTACTCAAAACCCCAACTACCTATATTGCATTAACCAAAATATATGAAAAGAAAATACAATTATTGTTCAACCCGAACAATTCCTACATAAGTACAATCTATCTCTTTGCTTCACAAACTAACTCAAGCCAACACTTAGCCAATTCTACTGCCTACCAAGACCCTACTTCCTTATGCAATTCCTGAGGGAATTATCCCATATTTAGTTGGGAAATTCCCCACTCATAACTATACAATCCATCATAGGCCTTCTACAGATTGCATGCACCATTTGTACAACTGAGAAAATTATACAACTGATAGTACACTATCCCTGAACTCTAATATCAACTAGGTCTTCCTCTGAATTGACATGCATGAGTTATTTAAGAGTGAATTTTCAATTAAACAGTGGAGACATGAAGCTACAGTGAATTTGATCCCACTGCTAGACCTCCTACTAGTTCTTCCAACTGATTGAACTAGTTTAACTGACTTTAACTCCGTTAGATTGAGTTAATTAATTACAACTCAAAAGAACTCAACCTCGACCCTAAAATTTAGGAATCACTCCACATGGATCTAGATAGACTTCCAACTCAAATTTAATGAGTCAACTAAGTCAAATTAACTTAGTTAACTCCCTCAATCGAGGTGATAGAAAGGGAAAAGACGTTCAAAAGGACAACGTAGAGGAGAGGCTGGCACGATTGGCCACCAAATGCTATCATAATAACTCAATAGGACGCAGGGGCATCATGCAGGCCTGATACAATATCAAGGCATCAAGGTGATAGGGGAGTGGGGGAAGAGGTAGTAGGAAATGGCGGTGGAAGGGTGATGGGATGCACGAGAGGAGGGAGAAGGTTAATCAGGGTGGCTAAGGGAGGAAGAGAGATCAGTACATAGCGAAGGAAGGAGAAGAATAGATCTAAGTGAGAACTAGACTCTTATGTGACTGAGAAAAAGTGCGAGTATGTTTTCTTAGTGCCAATTCTTGCATCCCTTTCAACCTTTTGTAGTATATCAGAGGAGGGGAGGGAGATAGGAATTGCTGAGAGAGGGAGAAGTCCATGTAAGTTTGCAATCCCCCCTGTTGTGCACAGTAAGGAGATGGAGGGGGGCAAGATGAGGAATGTAGAGGAAGAGTCTAGCATGGTAAAGAACCATGAAGACCAGAATAAAGGCTTGCCGGGGTTCGGTAGGTGCTGGGTTCAGGGGCAGCTCGAGGAAGTTAAACAAGTAGTCTCGGAGGGAGATAAGACTATAGAGGGAATATACATGTCTTGCATAAGGGGAGGGAATCCTGAGAGTAGCCAGACTATCGGGAGAACCTAGAGTGGGCAGGGCAAAATCTGGGATAGGGATATACAAGAGATGGGAATAAGAGTAACTGCGGATAATCTAACCTTTGCTGTTGGTCATGGTAAACAGGTGGCTGTAGGGAGAAAGATGGTGCACCCAGGTTGACGAAGGGGTCGTGGTGGAAGAGGCTGACAAAGCCAGCCAGGATGTAATGACCCCACGACCTCCTCGCCATCACTTCAGAGGCGTAGTCAGAAAACCATGATGAAAACAGTGTAAGAGGCTACAAGGGCATATAGAGAAGGAACTGATGCTAAAATTCGCAAGCTCATTCAGGAATTGGAAGAAAATGTCATAGAAGGAGACTCGAATCCCAAAATGGAGGAATGGAGAGATCTCATTCCTGATCAAGGAAACACTAGGGGAAGAATGACTCTATACAAGTAAGCCTTGCACGTATATTGGGTGCTGAAACGTTTACTTGCCAAGGCGCTGGAACAAGTAGTAGCTGAAATGGCAGAGCTTGCCCGGGGCATGCCAAACATGAAGAAATAGATGAAAAATCTACAAATCATAATGATTATGCAGGACAACAAGCTAGAGGAAATCCACCAACAGCTGAAGAAGTTAACCTCAGCAACGAGGAACGCGGCAGAAGCACCTGAGAACGTGGAAGTCAACAAAGTCTAGTTCTTGCAATTGTTTATTATGTTTGTTTTTGAGGCCAATATTCTCTTTTTAGTAGTTTCATGACTATCTGGAACATGTTTAGCATTTGTTGTTGCGAGGTTTATTTGGCGTGGATTGGTAGACTTATTAATTTTTGCTACTGGATGACCTATAATAACTTGAGGTGGCCAACAAATCTTGTTTCCCATCTGGGTAGGTTGAGGCCACCAAAATGATGTATATGGTTCAACTTGTTTTTATATAAATAGAAAACAAAAGGCACTACCATAGCTTACAAAAAAAAAAAAAATATTATCTTAGCTAACTATTACAAGTTGCTATGAGAATAGAATTTCAATTTAATTCCTAATTTAACTCAAGAACAAATTAAATTAGGATTTCTTGTTGCAATTTTTAACAAATGTTATAATTCCAAGAAAGGAATATAATAAGAATGAGAAAGAGCGGTATATAGAAATTTTATGTCGACATAAATATTGTGGATGTGTCATTTGACCATGGCTATCTGTAATTGGCCAACTACAATTTATTTCTTCTTTTTATAGTTTTGGACATAAATAGTTAATAACTAGTGTTTACAACCAACATATTGATAATCTATTCAATATTAAAAGCTTAAAATATGGTTTATCTCAATTATATACCAATTTTTAACACTTTTGGAATAAGAATTTTAGAATTGTAATTTAATTATCCATAATTATTAGGTGGATGGTAGGATTTAACCTCCAACTAATATTCTAGAATATTCTTATTAGTAGTCACAAATGAAAAGTCTTGAAGGTAGTTATGTCTTTTCTACCCTTTTAATTAAATTGATTAATTTAAATAAATGGCATGATGACATGAGTTATATTTTTTTGGGCATATGGTATTAGTAAGCGATTGTATTAAGAATCTCCATGGTTAAGAATATTGTTACATATTTTTAAACCTATATAGGTTTAATGCATTATTAATTCATTTTATAATTACAACTACCACAACATACCATTTAAATGGTTGACAAATATTGGTAGACATCAATTCATAATAAACATCAAAACACTTAGTTCATCATACATCTCAAGTTGTAAAAATTGAAAAAACCATAAGAATTAACTGAATTATAACTTTAGTCAAAATAACAATTATTACTATTAATGATAAAAAGAATTAATATATAATTTAAATATATATACATCTAAAAAAAACCTGTAACAAGAGATTCACCTTCAATTTATCATGGAGATTCTTAAACTTTAAATAGATTTTGATACAATACCACTTATTATCAATACTACATGCTCAAAAAACCATAATTTATTTCATGTGACACTTGTTCATATGCCAAATTTTTTAATTAATGAATTTAATTAAAGACAAAAAACTATAATACTTTGGAAATAAAATCCTTTGATTTGTGTATACTGTTAAGAATATTCTATAATATTCTATGGAGGTTAAATTCCTACCATCCATTTAGTAATTATTGATAATTAAATTAAAATTTTGGAAGCCCTATTCCAAAATAGACATGTTTATTAGCATAATCATAATAATATTTTAAAGCAAAGTTATAATTAGTTGATTTTTATGATTTTTTTAAAATGTGAGATGTATCATAAGATAAGTGTTTTGATGCATGAGGTTGTTTTCTAGTTATTTAATTTATATGGTTGCGCTCATAACTTTTTAATATTAATCTATCTCATTTATATATAAACTTCTAAAATATTAATATTAATTTATCTTAATTTATCTTAATATTTGTTATCAAAATAGATTATTATATTTTATATAAAAATGTTTTTCAATTAAATAAGTGAAACATAATAAAATATTTATAAATAACTTACTATAATAAAACTAATGCATCCTTATTAGTCCCTACAAGGCAGGAGCAATCAGTTTGCTTGCTGACCACTATTAGTTTAGAATTGACAAATACAACTTATAATGTTTAACTTTGAAAAACAAATATTTATTTTTCAATATTATTGCAAAAAAAATTCAAACACTTGATTGGACCATAAACTTGAAGGTCTTATTGTAGCTTTTGTGCCATGTGGATAACTACCTCAATTCTTGCTATAATTTTCATGCAGTTTCAATATTTATGCCATCAATTTTATATATTTGTGAGTGAGTTTTCATTGTTAAGATTCATAGGAAAACCAATCAAAATTAAAATCTTTGAAAATATAAGAAAGTATTTGCATAAAAAATGGAATTGAACAATATGTAAATTAATAGACTTACCAATATTTACTATACACCATTATTTATGTGTTGTTTATAACTTTAATAAGTAGGAGTAAAAATGTAAATGTGTAGACTTACCCACCAAAATTTATATAACTCCTTTCACCTTAGTTGGAAAATATTTTTTCCATTTCATATATATCAATTTATAAATTTTATGAAAGAATAATTTCTACTTAAGTGGTAGGGACTAAGTTTCCTAGCCATCTATACTTACCAAAATTTATTACACACCATTATTTATGTGTTGTTTATAACTTTAATAAGTAGAAGTAAAAATGTAAATGTGTAAACTTATTGGTAGTTATTACCCAGCAAAATTTATGCAACTCCTTTCCCCTCAGTTGGAAATTAATTTTTTCATTTCATATATATCAATTTATAATTTTTATGAAAGCATAATTTCCACTTAAGTGATAGGGACTAAGTTTCCCTAGCCATCTAATGCATTTCCCTCTATGAAATGAGAAACTGGTTTTCTTTCATAAGGTTCTACTAGCTATCCCGCAACAAACCTAACTACAAGCAAATACTTGCAAGTTAGAGTATAGTGGTAGGTTGAGAACATATATGTTGAGAAATTCTTTTAAGTTATGTGTTTTTTTGAATGTTTTCTTAGTGCAAAAGTTAATTTAATATATATCAATTTGTAATTTCTATGAAAGAATAATTTCCACTTAAGTGGTAGGGACTAAGTTTCCCTAGCCATCTAATGCATTTTCCTCTGTGAAATGTGAAAATGGTTTCCTTTCAAAAGGTTCTACCAGCTATCCCACAATAAACCTAACTACACAGAAATACTTGCAAGTTAGAGTGTAGTGGTAGGTTGAGAACATATATGTTGAGAATTGCTTTTAAGTTATGTGTTTTTTTGAAGGTTTATACTTGCAAGTTAGAGTATAGTGGTAGGTTGAGAACATATATGTTGAGAATTGTTTTTAAGTTATGTGTTTTTTTGAAGGTTTTCTCAGTGAAAAATTGCTAGCATATCAAATATTGCTCAGGTTAAAGCACATATAGAGAGTGAAACATTAGATTTATTTATTTTATTTTATTTTTTTCTAGATTATATGAAAAACTACAAATATGTAGTTTTCATTCACTACAAATATATAGTTTTCATTCACCGATATAAAGAGTAGAACATTAGATTTTTTATTGCACAATTATATGAAGAATTACAAACATATAGTTTACATTCATAGTATTGATATTATTTATCTCAACTTTTAAGTTATTAGATGACGAAATCTGTAATTACATCAAACAGGTATCCAAATACACTATGGAAAGAGGAGCAAGTGAAAGTCTGGAAGCCAATTGTCAATGCCATACATGAGAAAGAAGGTGTTTACTTCAGTCAAATTTCGCATACACCAAGGGATTCCCATATGGGTAAAGGCATATCCATTGCTATCTGTAAATTTCATCCATGCAGATTGTGTATATCATATTTGGATTTGGAATGTGTATTTTTAGATTCTTTCTCTGTAATATGTATTGGATTAAAATTATTTTTATTTTAAGAAAAAAATATTTTAATGGTTAGTATGGAATCCATTTCATATTTTTTCCAAAGGGAAGCTATTTTATCTATTAATTATATTAAAGTAATATTATTATAAGATTTATATTATATGTGTTTTTTTTTTTATCAAAAAATATTTGCATTTAGTTTCTTTAAATAGACATGGCCAGCAAGTTTTATGGAATGCAGATTATCAACCCAATGAGTACTCTCCCATTTCATCATCACATCTAAAAATATAGGGAAAGATTTAGATTATGTGAAGCAGCCACATGGATTTTGCAGATTATCATATTCGATCTCTTAAGATTGAATCTACTCTTCGATCTCTTAAGATTGACAACATTCCACATATTGGTAATGATTTTCATTTTGTTGCCATAAAGTTAAATGTCATTAATATTGACATTTAGCCACTTACTAAGTTGCAATTACTTTAATTGAGTGAAGTTTTACAAACTAATTTTATTTATTTATTTTAGTTAATATTATATTTCTTTTCATCTTATTAATATTAAATAGTTGTTATATAAATCATTTAGAATATTATCAGTGGAATTTGTTAGTCATCATTAAACTTTGTTAATAATCTGTATTTAATGGTATTTATAGCTTTTCCATTTCAATATGTTATTATAATTTTGGATACAATTTGTTTTAATATTTATTAATAATTTTCGAATATTTTTATTAATTGATTTATAATGTAATATTAATATTATATTGTGATATATTATTGTATCCAATAATATTATTATTGTTTTATTTTTGTATACAACTTCTTATTAAATAATAATTGTATTATTAGGTTACTTATTTTATGAGAAGTTATGATTTATTTTTATTTTCATATATATTTATATATATATATTATATAATTTTTTGCATATTAATTTATAGATATTCAGATCATTATATATATTAAATATTTTTATATTCAATTTTTTTATAGAAATAGTTATTAGTTTTGTTATATTTATAATTTATTGAACTTAAATTGTACTCTATCCACATTTTTAATTATTTAAAATATAAAATTTAATCTTTAATGATTAATTTTTAAATAAAGTAAAAAAAATTATAATATACAACCAAGGCTAACACTTAATAATATAAAAATAATTTTTGATAAAATATTGTACTTAAGGACTTAAAAAACTTGTAGTGAAGATAAAGCACACTTGTTGATTCGGAACACGTCGACAAATAAATTATGATGTGATTTTCGCTAAATTATTTTCTAATACTTAGTATGGATCACACAAACTTATATTTAACAACCATTTTATAGTTAAATAAACTTACTAAAAACATCCTAATATAAACTATACATAATTATACATCTTCATTATAACCAATACAAAACGTAGAATCTCACATACTTGAGTTCAATGATACACTATGGCATGGATTATATTTTACATTTTTATATTTCTCATTGATTTTTTCTAAGAGAATGACATTGTGTTTATGTCATACTCATGTTCATCTCGTTTAGTATTTAAATAAAGAAAGATATTATTACTATTGGTAATATAGTTATTTTTATGATTTAAGAAAAATATTTAATAAAACACATTGATGTATGATTTATCATTGTTTTCCGGATTTAATATGCAAGATATTTCATTATATTAACATATTTTAATATGTTAAATTTTATTTTATTAAACATAAATTAAACATAATTGAGATATCACAACTTTGATGATGTATTGATATGATATCATGATTTTAGAGTAAATTTTATAATAAAAAAAAAGTCGATAGACATTGAAAAATAAAACCTCACTTTTTTTAATTATTTGAATATTTAAAATAAATATATGTTTATTTTGATGGAACTTTTAATTAATTATATGGATTTTCAATCCTAATAATTAAGGGAATTTGAAACTATGGGATATCTCCCTAACAAATAGATAACCGATGTGTCAACATAGTGTGGAAACTACAATCTAGGCTACATGGAATGATAGTTCTATGTATTGGAGGCTACTAGAGGGCATCATCCATATCCTCATCTTGTAAGGGAGGAAATTCCCCAACATATGTGCCTATATCTACAAAGCAATGAACAATTATAGTTAGATAATTGAAACAAAAGGTTACAATAAATTACATGCATATTTGATTATAAGAAAAAATGTATGCAATTATATTTATCAAGACATAAGGATAATATTACTTTTATCATCTGGTGGCTTCACTCATGAGTAAATATGGTATTAGAAAATCCTCTCCAATTCATTCCAAAATATGGGTATTGTATAAGATTAAGCACAAGATCGTCCTTTCCATCTAATAAAGTGCAAGTAGCTCTACAACCATGAGTACACAACCATTCTAGTTGGCCCATCTTAGAAAAAAATGTCCCCTACATGTGCATATTGGCACTAGTCATAGGCCTATGAGGGAGTCCATGGGGAAG
>APFE031530336.1:0-13735 GCA_000404065.3 Pinus taeda | reverse complement strand
CTCTTTCTTGGTCATTGATGATGTCTGGTGGATTATGGTTCTTCTTTGCAGATCTGGTTCATATTCAGGGGGAGCATGTTCTTAGGGGGAGCATAAACCTTTGCCCTTGATGTCAAAGGGGGAGAATGTCGTTGAATTTTTTGAGGTTGCCATCAAGTCCAAAGGGGGAGATTGTTGGCATTATGTTTCTGGTGAGGTTATATGTTACAAATGTTGTACTTGATGGCAACACCCCTCGCAAGGCTCTCAATATAATGAAAATTAAGAAGTACGCAGGCGAACAGTTCAGAAGATGCGTACCCGCAGGTATGCCGTGTAGGGACCGCGGCCAGACACGCAGGTCAGCCGTTCAAAAGGTGCGTACCCCCATTGCACACTCTTTAAGGCAGTAAAGCACGCACACGTGGGGTTTCTTATGTTTAACCCTTGGTATTTAGCCGACGGTATTGTGTTATTATGGTTTTGGCCCGTGGTATTGGTCCATGATTTAAGGAAGAGCTTGCCTATATAAAGCAAAGGAGATCTTTTGGCTTGGTTATGCTTTTGGGTTGAATATCTTAAGATCTGAAATATTGGGTTATTGTTTCAAAATCTCGATCTATATGAAAGTGAAGTGGAAAGCGAGTCTGTGAAGGGTGATCTCTCGAGCGCTGCAACTGCCGAAGTACAGAGACGCCACAGAGGCGCCACAGAAGGCGCAGTGCAGAGACGCCACAGAGGCGCCACAAAAGGCGCAGTGCGGAGGCGTCACAGAAGGCGCATTGTGAAGGCACCATAGAAGGCGTAGTGCAGAGATGCCACAGAAGCGCCACAGAAGGCACAGTGTGAAGGCGCCACAGAAGGCGCAGTGCAGAGACGCCACAGAGGCGCCACAGAAGGCGCAGTGCAGAGACGCCACAGAGGCGCCACAGAAGGCGCAGTGCAGAGACGCCACAGAGGCGCCACAGAAGGCGCAGTGCGGAGGCGCCACAGAAGGCGTAGTGTGAAGGCGCCACAGAAGGCGCAGTGCAGAGACGCCACAGAGGTGCCACAGAAGGCACAGTGTGAAGGCGCCACAGAAGGCGCAGTGCAGAGACGCCACAGAGGCGCCACAGAAGGCGCAGTGCAGAGATGCCACATAAGGCGCAGTGTGGAGGCGCCACAGAAGGCGCAGTGCAAAGGCACCATAGAAGGCGCAGTGCAGAGACGCCACAGAAGGTGAATTGCAGAGACGCCATAGAAGGCACAGTGTGGAGGCGCCACAGAAGGCGCAGTGTGAAGGCGCCACAGAAGGCGCAGTGAAGAGACGCCATAGAGGCGCCACAGAAGGCGCTGTGTAGAGACGCCACAGGCCAGAGAAAAGGAAATTGCGTATCTGTCTTAAGATCTTTTGTTGACTGATTTTTTGTTGATAAGGTGTTCTGGGTTTAGTTTACTGGTATTGTGGATCTGGTTATCTGGGTGACTTACTGGTACTTGATGATCATTTGATGTTTATGGATCCAGTTTGAAAAGTTATGAAAAGTGGTCCTTGAAAGAAAAGAAGTAGGGGGTTGTAGCTCCCTTCCAGGAGAGACTGGAAAACGAGAGAGAGTTGTAGCTCTCTGCAGGTTGCAGCCTGCGTACTGGTAAAGGACTGCACCAGTACAAGACCATTGTAAAAGGAGTTTCTAATTTGAAAGAAGATAGAGACATATTGCAGCAGGTGGTTTTCACCCACATTGGGTTTCCACCTTATATCTGGTGTTCTTTGATGTGACTGTCTACTTTTCTTGTTCATGCTCATTATTGATGGTACTGATATGAAAAAATAATTCAAAGTATAAATAAGGAAGAATTGTTAAAAGGACTAGATAATACTAATTCACCCCCCCTCTCAGTATTATTTTCAACAATCTTCACGTAAATTGTTAACAGTAATTGCATTCATATAAAAACATTAGTCATGTAGAGTCATGCATCAATACATATTTATTTTACAAACCCATTATAACATAAGGCACATTCATATAAATAGAAGTAAAGAGATAACACATGTATTTTTGCACAATCTTCTTTATTGATAACTAGTTCAATCTTACAGACTCAAAACTTCCCTGCACACTTAGATGCAGGGGTCTGCACACTCTACTTTGGACTCTGCTCTAGGCCTCTGTACACATAGCTGCAAAGCCTTCCTTCTACTCTAAGACTTCTTCGCTCTTACTCTTACTGACCCATTACATTCACCTTCATCATTAGTACTATGACTTAGACTCTCTAAGACACACCTACTTATACAATCTCATGGTCTGCAAACCATGGGTAGATCTTCAAAAGCTAACTCAACTTGCATTTAATAAGGTTAAAACCCTTTATGACACTTTAACTATCTACATGCTCTTTGACCACAACTTGCGGAGACTTCAAATTTTATACAACAACACTTGGGCTTTTGCCCCAAAATTGACCCTAGGGAACCACATCCCAACAGGCCCCCAACACAATGATCGTGACTTGCCCTCAAGTCACTCTATTGGAATGAAGATCTTACTACGAAGACCTCCCAACTCTACTTGTGCCACTACCAGTTCAACCGTGCTCTTCGTAGCTGCCTGTTTGATCTACTCCACCAGTGGTTATGTTGGCGATGTTGCACTATCCTCCTTGATTTTCTAATGTGTGTTGTGTAGGCTTTCCAACTTCTCCTAAATGTTGGTGGAGAGAATGTAGGCCTCCTCCATCCAAGGACCCAATCTGGCCTTGAGGACCGCCTCTTTCTTCTGCTGACTTGTGTATCTCTTTGGAGCCGTCCCTGTTGTCATAAAGTGGATAATGTCTACAAAGTGATTATCCTCTATGCGCACTGCGAAGAGCTGCACCTCAGGCAACCCCTCCTCCAAATTGGTGGGATTCTCTCCTATTTCAATGCATGACAGATGATCTAGCCTTACATTTAACCTTCCTAGCTTCACAATCACCTTGAAATCATACTCCTGAAACAATAACAGCCATCTTCATATTTTCCCCCCCAACAAAGGCTTATTAACTAGGTATTTCAATGCAGAATGGTCTGTGTACATCTTAAAACGTCTGCTCAGCAGGTAATATCTGAACTTCTGGAGAGCGTACAGCATAGCCAACCCTTTGTGCTCTATCGTTGAGTAATTTTTTTCAGCCTTAGACAAATTCTTACTTGCAAACACTATAGGGTGATCCAATTCTCCTTCGCTAACATGCGGAAGCACTTCTCCTAGTGCAATACATGAAGCATCCACATGGACATGAAATTCCTTCTTCCAATCTGGGAAGACAAGGATCAGCACAGTGACCATTTTCTCCTTCAGTACATCCAGGTTGTGTTGGCATTATTTGTCCCAATAAAATGTAGCATCCTTTTATAGTAACTTTTCCATAGGCATGGTAATCTGAGCATAACTTTTAATGAACTTTCGGTAGTATCCAATATGACCTAGTGTAACACGCAACTATTTAACACTTCTTGGTGCTTCCAAATTGATGATTACGATTATCTTAGCAGGGTTGACCATAAGTCCTTTACTGCATACCCCATGACCTAGCAAGGTCCCAAAAGGGACACAAAACAAGCATTTCTTTATGTTTAGTGCAATATTATACCTTTCGCATGTATCCAACATCAAGGGTAGAATGTCTACATGGCACTTAACTAGCCCAAACATTGCCCATTCATTGAAATAGACTTCTAAGAACTTGTGAATGAACTCCTTAAACACCACGATGACCACGTCCGTGAAGATTTTCGATACATTCTTAAGTCCGAAAGGCATCACTGTATACTAGAAATATCCCCATTCTTCTGTGAAGGTGGTCTTACTCCTATCTTCTAGCGCAATCTTTATCTGATGGTATCTAGAGAACCCATCAGTGAATGAATAGGCCTCCTGCCCTCCAAAATTATCCATTACTTCATCCGTGAATAGATTTGGAAAAGGATCATGAACATAAGCATCGTTCAACTTCCTAAGATCTATGCAAATCCTTATTTCATCCTTCTTCTTCTTTTCCCGAATGACCATTAGACTTACCTAATCAGATTCCTCCACTGGTTCGATAATACCCACTGCAAGCATCTTGTCCAACTCCAGGTGGACCTTTCCTTGTATTTTGGATTAAGGCAATATGGCCTCTGCTCAATAGGTTTTGCGTCTAGTTTCAAAGTTATTTTCATCACTCCCAAATCGCCTATCATGCCTTTCAAGTCTGGAAATTTTGTGGGAAACAAATCTTGATATTCACAGAAAAGCTCAGTGACCTTGTCCACTGTACCATCATCCCAGTAGCCCCCTATCTTTGCAAATTTCAGTTATGCCTTTGTGCTAATGTTTACCTGCTTATTTTTCAGTGGTGTGGTGGTGTAAGGGTTCTCTGTCTATGGTCCCTTCACTTTGCAGTGGCATTCTTCTTCGAGGATGTTAATGTTCCTTGGATCCTCATCCTCTCATTCAGTAGTCATATTATAGCATTCCAGCACATGGTTCCGCTTGGTGCTCCAATCTGGTTGAGTCAATTCCAAGGGATCTTGTAGAATTCTGAAGATTTTTGCATTAACCTCCTACGACACTTCATCAATAATTTTGAATCCATCTTCAAAGTTGAACTTCCTTGCAAACCCTTCTCTTAAAATATCCCATTCTATGGTGTTGTGGTGGAGCTCTGTTTCCAAATACTAGTTCATAGGGATGATGTTCAAAGTGTGACATAAAATATGCACCCACTCTGGCTATAGCTCCCTTCCATAAACCTTAGTCCACTTTTCCAAATGATCACATAGATCATCTCTCGTATCATACTTCTCAATCAACTGTACCTTGGGGTGACCAAATCACATCTTCATGATCCTACTACAGTCGTGCAATTCTTCAAAATAGTCTTTATGCATACCCCACCACCGTTTAGGCATAGCGCACAACGCCAAATCCAACACTTGTAAGCGATGCTTTTGAGGCACTTCCCTTTCAACTGCATCCAGAAATTTATCCACATCAGTGAGACCATCATAATAAGGCAAAGTTCTTACCTCAGATGATACACATTGCAGGGATTTAGTCATGATATTACATCACATCATACATACTTCGCCTAACCTATTTTGCGAGTGCTCCAATTTTTCATCTGAATCTGATGTACAGGAGCTTTCATGATCCCATGAAATTCATCCATTAGAGGTTGGATTAACCCAATCTGGGTCTCGCGTTGTTATTTTATAGATCTGGTCCAAATCATCGTCAATGTTCTCATAGTCATGGAACAGTTCAGTATAGCATAATCCTTCTGTAGGGTCCAATGGAACTACCACATGGAGCATTTTCCTTTCGAACGACATTGTCTGCTTCTTTAAATTGATGACCCCATTCATGTTAATGGCCCAATCAATTCCAAGGATTGCGGGGTAGGGATTGTTGTCATCAACAATCTTTATCACTTCAAAGTTAGCCAACACGCTCGCACCTTCTATATCTACAGTTACCCCATGGAATCTCCCCATAGCGATAATCTTTGGTTAAATTTCCATTCTTAATTGAATTGGAGACCACTTCAGCATAGGCCTCCCCATCTTTTCCCAAGTCCGTTTGGGCAAAACATTCGCGTCCGACCCCAGATCCAAAATAACTTGGTGAGCCTCATCTCACGTCTTGTTCTCGTCTTATGTCTACCAATCTTTATGACCGCGTGGTTCCCATTAGAAGTATTATTTCTACCATCACGTTTATTTATCAACTTTTGTAATCCTTTCACAGCCCTACTATCGCACAATAGTTTCATGCAAGTCTCCAAGAAACTAACAAGTATGGAGAGATCAACTTCTTCATATAGCCTATCTGGACTTCCTGAGGTAGAGGCTTCAACGAAGCTTTTCTTTTCTTCATGAACATCTCCTTTGTGTGCTCTAGATCAAACCCAACTTCTTTTTCTAGAGACTTGCGGACCCATCCACCTTCTTTAGGATGTTTTACCTTATCATCACTAGTCATCACACCACTTCACAGCACAATATTGACATTGGGATACTCTTCGCGAGGCTCTTCCCTTATCATCTGCAGGTTCTAGGGGCATTCTTCTATTGCATGGTCAAAATGAGTACAATACCGACATGATGGGCATGTTTGGCTTGTACACTCCCACGCGTAATGTCTTGGAACTATGCAATTATAATAAATAACATGCCCTTGATCTATACCAGGTTCTCCTCCTCCTCAACCTCATTCGCGTACTTGATATCCTCCACACATTCCCCCAGTGCCTTGATCCATCTGCCATGTTTCTATTTGCATTAGATACGCGTGTGTTCTTTCCATCATCAATTTATAGCTACGGTAGTTACGCTCATCATGTCCTACGAATTTACAAAAGTTGCAGAATAACTGTAGCAGCGTCTGTACAAATTTTTGCAGTAAGTGGCAATTGTCTGTTGCAAGTTTTCCTACTACTTGGCAGATAGTGCACCACAACACAGGCCTTGTACTTGGTCCTATTTGGGCTTCTGACCTCAGAGGCATGGGCACTCCTCCTACCATATAATTTTTGAAAACGGGGCAATGGTTGTTATCATGCCCTTGGTTATTACACTTGAGGCACCAAACTTCTTCATGCACTTTCAGTAGAGTCGCTTTCTCCTTCTTCAAGCTTTGAAACTCCAAGTGGAGGTTCTGCTACTCCGCATGAATCTGTTGAGCTCCCAATGTCACATACTTGATAGGAGTCTCATGTAATCTCATTGTGATCTCCAACACTTCCGCCTGCATTCCTATCTTTTGTTGTGACAGGGAAATCCTTAAGTGAGGCAAGAGCACGACTATAAACCAGTCATGGTGCTAACTATCAGTGAGATTCATATTGGCTTCGTGGATTCCGCACTTCATTCTATGATCTAGCTCCTAGGGTGTTTCGCTAATCCTTATTGCAATTTCCTTGAACCCCACTACCGACTGTGTTTTAGACTTAGGCCTACCAAATTCCTTGTTCAGAGTAGTCTGAGTGTCTGCTAATGATGCCATTGGGTTATCAGTGCAGTACTTAGTGTACCACATCAATGCACAATCTTGTAGAGCAGTAACCAACTACACTTTTTACATATGATCATCTATAATATTTTTTGTTATCGACATGGCCTTCACAAGGAACCAAAATTGGTCTGGGTCCTCATTTCCCAAGCCCTTGAAAATGGTAAATTTCATTGTATGCGACGTAATTAATGGTGGCAGAGGTGGTGGTGGTGTGGGTGAAGGTGTATTCTATGGATGTGAAGGTGGAGGTTGCGTGGATGGATGAGGTATTTGTAGAAACCCTTGCCTTATTAATTGGACAGTGCTCAGTGGTAAAGCCTATGTTTCTCCCTCGTCGTCACTCAGAAGAGGCTCAATCAGTGGGCTATATTCAAGGCATGTTCTTCCTCTAACCCTAAAGAACATTCCATTTCGTGTAGCTCCAAACATCAAGGTGATGGCATAACCTGCTATTCACATAAGAGCATCTTAATCCAAGTATTCAAATATCTTAAATACTTACCTCGTGGTCCTTTGAAAAAGTGTTGCCTTGCTTCGTTGTAGCTGACTAAGGTATTGACTATGAATTATGTCACAAATCCTCCTATGACTTTATCAAGCCAGTGATCGACAACACATGTAATCTTATCTTGAGAAGCTTCCAATCTCCATACTAGCTTTGGGGTCCATACTATTGGACCGTTCCTAACCGAGGCTCAGAGTTAGCTTCTCCAAATAAATCCATACACTACTGGCCCTTTCGACATCAACCCACGTTGAACGGAATGAAGTCTCACTGGAAGCAATATGGGGGGATGTTGAAACCAATTTTCTGCACCCAGAGATGAGCATGATGTCATTTTATACCCTAAATCTGCCTTTCCGCAGATTGATAAACCTTTAGGGCTTATCGATATAGCTCCCCTTAATTAGCTTCTATACCTTCATGAATGCTTACGACTATATTTCGCAGACCCTGAATAGATGAATCCACTACTTACACACATCAAAGATTATGTATAACCCAATAACTATTCATATTAGATTAAGTGTTTGATAACTTCAACATACAACAAGATTATCTTTGCATAAATAGTTAACAGTAATTGCATTCATATAATAGTACTAGTCGTGGAAAGTCATGCATCAATACATCATTATTTCACAAACCCATTATAACATAAGGCGCATTCATATAAATAGAAGCAAAGAGATAACACATGTATTTCTGCCCAATCATCTTTATTGATAACTAGTAGACTCAAAACTTCCCTACGCACTTAGTTGTAGGGGTCCACACACTCAGCTGCAGACTCTACTCTAGGCCTCTACACACACAACTGCAAAGCCTTCCTTCTACTCTAAGATTGCTTCGCTCTTACTCTTATTGATCCATTACATTCATCTTCATCATTAGTACTATGCCTTAGACTCTCTAAGACACACCTACTTATACAATCTCATGGTCCGCGAACCATGGGTAGATCTTCAAAAGCCGACTCAACTTACATAAAAGAAGGGTAAAACCCTTTATGACACTTTAACTATATACGCGCTCCATGACCACAACTTGCAGAGACTTTACTTTTTATACAACAAAAATTGGGCTTTTTCCCCAAAATTGACCCTAGGGGACCCCATCCCAACACTCTCCCAGGCCCTATCCCAGACTAAACTACGCATTGTGAAGTTCCAGTCATCAAGCGTCCACACTAACTATTGGGACTACATAGTGTGTAGTTCCCACATTCAGTCACCCCTATGAGTCAAAACTGTGCAATCCCTCTCATCGAATGCCTTGATTGCTACTTGATCATGTTATGAAGTTGGATTTGTAGGTGCTAATGTTTTCTTTCCATGCGTATCTATTCTCTCCCACATGTACCACACTCATGAAGGACTTATCTCCAACAATCATTCTATCATAGCACCAAAGAGAGTTTATTCAAGAAAGCCCACTAAAAGTACTATTGGGGAAGAAATTGAAGAAGTGATAGTTTAATTTCCAATAGATGTGAATTCCCAACTGTTTACAAAAAATGAGTCAACACAAACATGGCAGCAAGACCAACAACAATGGCATACGGAAACAATCCAATACAGGATCAGGGGAAGAGGAAGTTCATGACATAACATAGGGAGAACAATGATGCAGAGATAAAATAGATTAAATCTTTATGTAGGAAACTTTGACAATAGAAGTAAAAGGAAGCAGAGGACACAGATAGTAGAGGGAAGGAAGAGAGAAAAATAGAGCTTACAGGTTGTAGAACTGAGATCGTAGCAAGCGGAACAAGAGTCAAAGGAAGAATGAGAGCTGGGAAGAAGAAACAGGAAGATGAACAAAGGAAAGGCACAATTACAAAGAAAACAATGCCAATACAGGTTGATAATCTGGAATAGCCAGCAACGGAGGAAGAGAGTGAACAGATGCAAGTTCCCTCACTAAATGTAACCATGAGAACCAAGTTTGGTTAGAGGTCAATAAGTACATGGAGAAATTGATGCGCAAGGCCACTAGTGATGACTTACACCTGAGGGAAAAAAACATGTAGAAGTATGTAGGTGGTCCATCCACACTCACGACAATGTTGCACATACTTCAGGATGAGACAGACATAGGTTCCAAGACCATATGCCCAGATGCCATGGAAGCAAGAGTCTACTTTTAGCAAGACAACATCAAGTAGTTTATGGACATCACAACACAGTACCAAGCTTGGCATTAGTACATGACCGAGAAGAATCAAGTGGATATTACCGAGTTGGTCTTTCCAAAAACCTTGGAGTCATAGTGCTTTGTCTTGTTAGGTTGTCTGTAGCCTATTTTGTCTCACATGGGTACATGTGGAAAATGCTTATTATTTGTAATTAGGTTGTAAGTGAAATTCCAAGTGTCACTAGTGGAATGTGAACTGTCACCATGTAATGTAATGAGTTTTGTAAAGAAGTTGAAGGGTCATGAGGGTAGGAAAAGAGTCACAAAGGGGAATGTCAAGGGTCACCCCACCCTTTGTTATAAATAGAACCTCACAACTCATAGAACATGATTTTGGGAGCCAGGATTTTGGCTAGGCATTGCATAGAGAAGGCTTGAAGAGTATTTTGATGAGCCTTGGCTTCTCCACAACGTAGAAAAAGTACATCTCTTTGGAGGATCAGGTGGTGTTGACTATAATCTTCCACTATTGGGGCTAGTGGTTGTGAATAGTGTATGTATATATGGAACTTTCACTTAATATATATAACAGAGCCAACACGTTTTCATGCAGATGTTGTTATTGTAGATCGACTATTTTGGTTACTTTAGCAATGTATGTTATTTAACTTATGCATTTGTGTATGAAATTGTATGAATATTGTTGCAGACATGTTGTTGGTTTCACTCATCATTTTGGTTTGTGGACTATTCCGATTTCCAGCTTGTGATGTCATTTCGTGTGTGTGTTCCTTTGAGGTTGTGTACTATTACAGGCTTCTAAGGGACACACTTCCTTTTCTCCTCCATGTGTTATAACCCCCATGCATATCACTTTACTCACTACAAGGTCACACGCCCTCTTTCGACAAAGTTATCACACTTACCTCTACGCGCTACCGCAGTCAAGGCATTACATTACTACCCACTGTTGGGAATCCTAATCCAAATGGTTTGAGGTCTTGTTGGGACTTCTTATAGAGGAGATCCCTTGACATATTGGAGGGTATAGCACCATCAACACTATTCTTCATTATTCCCTTTGAATCACTACAAACTGATTTTTCAAACAAAATTTATGCAAAATTTTAGAAAAAATACACCCCCTTTTCATGCTTTTTAGGAGCTCGATATTGAAAATATTTATCTCTATAATTTCGGATCTCCAAAGTATAAAATTTTGTCTCCTATTATCCCTCTAAGTATTCTTTCCAATTCAAAAATTCATACCAATATTGGATTCTTCAAGAAAAAATTATGCACAATCTCCCACAATGGCTTGATTATAGACTAGTTCAAAAGAGCTAACATGTACGGAGTGCCATGTTGAAATGTGGCAACAAGAATATTCCAATTTAATTTGTCCTTGAATTAAATTGTGAATTAAAATCGAATTTAGTCTTAACAAATACTTGGAAATAATTAATTAATTTATTTTGACTTAATTAGTTGGAGAAATTCAAGTTAGAAGTCTTTCTGAAGTCATGCAAGAGTTATCCCTTAAATTAAGGAGATTAGCCTTAAATTAATGAGATAATATTGAGTTATATTTGAGTTGTAATTAGTTAACTCAGTTTACTGAGTTAAGTCCAGTTAAATTAGTTCCAAACTATTTTAGGAACTAATAGAGAGTTAACAGTCAGTTGATGCATGCATGCACTTAACTAGTGTACTTCAGTTAACTAAATATTCCCTCATTAGAAACTCATGCATGTCTATTCTAAGAAAGACCCAATTGAGATTAAAGTAAAGGATAATGTACTATCAGTTGCATGTGTTTTCTTATAAAGAAAACTCATGCATGTAGAAAGAATCATTCCTTAAGGATTGTGTAGTTCTGATAGTGTGTGAGATCAGAGTGTTCCACTGGTTGAAGGTGAATCATCCCAGAGGAATAGCGCAAGGAAATAGGAGTTTGGAGGGTGGTGAGTGATCTGATAATCACCCTATGAGTGACCTAAGTTGAAGATTTATTAAACAAAGGTAGTATAGACTCATGTGCTGGTGTGTGTTCTGTGTAATTGAAACAACAAATCGATCAGATTGCCAATACACAAACATTTTACATGGAATGACAACAAAGAAATATAGTAAGCAACACAAAGACACAAATAGGTTTTAATAAGGAGTTCACCCTATTCTCCAGGGCTACATCTCCGGTCCAGCTTCAGTGGTGGCCTTGTTTTATTGTGTCTTACAGTAAAGAAGTTACAATGCAGGGACTCAATATGAGTTCTCCTAACAGCAGATTTTGCTTGGCAGGGTGGTTCTTGGATTCCCCAAGCCACTCAGAGTTCACATACTCTTTTCTTCCTACCAGCTCTGTGACTTTTCGGTCTACAGTGGAAAGAGCCAACTGTGATGCTCAATCCGGACAAATTCCTCTATGGGAAGGCTTGATTATTCAAGATCTTTGGTGCTCGATGCTACCTGTGGTCAGCTCGGCCCTCTGTCTCCTCTGCTTGGATTTACTTCTCTCTGTGCTCCATCCTCCTCTCAGGGTTCACTATTCACTGTCTGTCTTGGTCGCTTGGACTTTTTGATCTGAATCTCTCTCTAATCTCCCGTTCACTGTCTCTGCTCATGGCTTTAGCCATTCTACCTCTGTGTCTATTTGTTTCCTCTCCTTCCTGCGACGATTTGCTTGTCGCCTGTGTCCTTGGAATTCCCTGCTCGGTGTCAGCATAATGCTCAGGAAGTAGCCACGTGTCTCCATTGGAACTACACCAGCCCACTTTTCGATTCGTTGCTTTCTACACCGTGGCGGTCAATGGATTCCAAATCCTCTTAAATCACGGCTTAATCCCCTATCAATTTCACTCTGTCTATCGAGCGCAATCTCAGCCATTCAATCTGGGCTCCTCCAGATCCAACGTCATTCGCATGTCGTGCGTGGTTGACTTGCTCAACTGATAACGCGCGATCGTGGTGGTTTTTCTCTCTCCTCCACTGCCACACGTCAATCATTGATTGTGATCGCTCCGCTTTCTCCAAAACCACTTACCATTTAAGGGCATCCTGATCAAACTGCCAGTTTCCAGGCTGTGGGTCCCACCATCGTACATTGGCGCTTTTTACCTTTTTCCACCCGCGGTCCCCTGGCTCCCATCGTGACCAAGCACTTAAGCTCTACCATTTCAGCCCTATTGGCCAAGCACTAACGCACATCAAAAACTAGCTCCTTTTCCTGATCTGGGTCTCCCAGGGGCTATTTTGACCTCCTGCATAGTCTCCATGGGCCTCGGTCAGCACACTTTGACTGAGGTCCTCGTCGTTCCATGCCAGCTGCCATGGCCACTGGTTCAGGGTGTTTTCGATTCTTCAAGGATTTGTTTGACCTGTTTTAGTCATGGTTCTATGACAGTCATTTATGGATCCGATTTGGATCACGGCCTCCCAACTGAAAAGCTTTTGGACCACCAAAAGTTGGTTTTCTTCAAGCATCGACTAAGTGAGGAAACTGTTGTCTCACTTGTCCAATCTCAATCCACTTTGCGTTGCTCGGCTTCGAACCTTTAAGCCCAATTCTAAGGTATTCCACCTATCCACTATGCATCATCCTTACCTTCCTCTCCCGCACTGTGTCTTCTTGCAACTCATTCAGGTATTTAGGTAGCAGGTCATCAACAGAAGTTAATTGACTCTGCTCTTCAAGGTCCTCAATCATTGAAGGTTCAAACAACCTCAAACAATCTGTGTTCATGACTGAGTAGATGTGCATGTAAGCTGGCAGATCAAGGCGAAAAGCATTCTTACCAATCCTCTCAAGTATCTTGAAGGGTCCATACCTAATAGGTTTTAGCTTTTTACCTTCACCTTGCATTATGTCCTTGCTGATATATAGCCAGACTTGGTCTCCAACTTGAAAACTATGCTCCATCTGATGCTTTTCATGCCTAGCCTTGTACTTGGTGGTGAGCTCCAGTATTGTAGCAATAATGCTACAACTCCTGAGGCTTCCTGTCTCTCATTTTATCAACCCGGTTGTTCGTACAAACTTGGAAGCGACGGTGCTATATGCACAAGTACTAGTTCTTGTCGCAGCTGTCACTTG